>JAFNJT010000003.1:0-241955 GCA_019649525.1 Hanseniaspora lindneri
TGTTGATTACCTAAGGTAGCGGTGTGAAGGTGTCCGGGTAGATTAAGGCACGTGCCTCCTACCTCTATTTCTGTCAGGGGTTGTATTCGGACATATTCATCAGCTTAAGCGTTAAAGGCCCAATTTGCTGCTCTTGGGTGTAAGAAACTTGAATTTGGTTGTTGTCAATGGTCAATTTTTTCAGCATGGCATCATAGTAAAACTCAATAGCATGCTTTAAATTTAGAAATGTTAATTTTGCAGAATGAGTTTCTGGTGTATGCATATTTTTTGGATCCGGCAAAATCAAAAGCTGTTGAACGATGCCTAACTTCACATGATTCAAAATTGTTTTTGATGTTGTAGTGGGAGAAATGTTTGTGAGAAGCAAGGTTCTTGTTGCTTCTGGTTCTTTATTGAGACAGTTGCCAAAGTCATTTGAAACATTTCTCACAATTTTGGTGGCTGCTGCTTGAGAAATTATAGATTCTGTTGGAGTAGATGGCCTAGAAAAATTATTGCAGCTTCCATAATTGGTTTCACTGTTGGCTGAATAAAAGGAATTCATTGGGTTGTTTTGGTTATTATCTGAAGCGTACTCTGCCGGATTCATCTCATATCTATAAATGATGTTGGGATCTTGTAAATTGTTTGAGGGTTTACTGGAGAGGTTCTGCTGTTGGAAGTAAAGCTCTTGGTGATGGTATATCTGGTATGGTTGGTTGATGTTATGAGCAAAAGAAGATGATGATCCTGAATTGTCCATAGCAGAATAACAACTTCCGTCCTGGAAAGCGGCATAAGAGTCGGTGTTTTCATAGTGATTATTGTGCAAGGAAGGAGAAATAGTGTTGAAATTTGGTCTCATTTGAGTCGCACTGGAACTTCTCTGCAAGAAAACACCATCGTTTAACGCTGAGGCATTGAAAAATCCAGAGTTGTTGTGTGTAGAGTTGTTCTGTAGACTTTGGTGGTGGCTGGCTACCAACGGAACACTGGCGCTGGAATGCGGCTTGTTGTGTGGATGTTGTGCATTGTGCAACTGATTGTAGCTGTGATTGACTGAGTTGTATTCACTGTGAGTAAGAGAGTTATAAGTGCCGCTTCCTAAGGAATTGTACTCACCGGTGTTTAGCGAAGTATATTCAGCATTACCCAAAGAATTGTACGCGCCATTACTCAAAGAACTATAATCAGCGCTGCCCAAAGAAGTGAATTCGCTGTTGTTCAAAGGGTTATACTTGTTCTTGTTGATGATCAGGTTGTTGAGCGGAGAAATTCGGCCGTTGCCCTGGGTTTTCAAATCGTTTTTTTCGTTGTAGTGTGGCTGTTGAATGGCGTTTTTGGCCATCAAAGACATGTAGTCAATGTCTGAATAGTTGCTCTCGCTATTCGAATCCAACATATTGTTTCAGAAAGGAAAAAAAAAAATGATTGTGTGGTAATTGTTAATGTTGTTTTGATTCTTGATGTTCTTATTGAAGCTATGAAATGCTTGTTGTTTTTTTGCTTATATTGAAACCTGCAACATGCACTTTTTATTTAGAACTAGCTGTAATGACAAAAACACAGACCTGTGGTTCAGACCTATGGACTTTCGTTGATTGTTGCGGTGTCTAAAAACAGTTCCCTAGTTTTGTGAGTTTTTGCTTTTTTGTAAATGAGTGATTGTCACACTCATAATATAGACGATTGTAGTGAAAGTCACCTAATGATGTCTCTGTTTAATTAATTCAAAGCAACGTTTTCTGAAGATAAACAACAAGGTTTTTTTAACTGCAGTCTCGCTGTATCCAAGTCAGGGGTTAGCTATTAAAATTTAAGGATATATATAGATAGAACTATCTATTTATATATTTATTTATATGCTTAAACAAACAGTGAAAAAAAACTGATGACTCGTGTATAATCGTAGTTGCTAGCGGGTCTTCGTTTTATTTTTGTTGTTTGGTCTATCACTTCAGCTTATAAATAAACAATTAAACTTCAATGTAGGTGTTGAATAAGCAACTTTTTATACAATATTAGTTAAGCTTTCCAAAGAAACAATATTTTCCCCAATTGAGTCTTTTCTTTGAGTAAAAAGAAAATGGAAAGAGCTGCTTGTTTCATTAAAATAAAACCGTTGGATTGAGAAAGCCAGTAGCAATAAATGAGAAAATTTTAAACCAGTGAAAATTTTTGAATTTTAAGCCCATAAAAAAAAGAAACGTTGGTTTCAGCTTTTGTAAAAAAAAAAAAATAAATAAATAAATAAAAGTAAACAAATAAAAAACCCTAACTAAGAATTTCCTGCAAAAATTCTGATGGTCGCTGTTTTTTATCGTCATGTAGAAGCTTCCAAAAAGTAGATTAGATGCAGAATAGTTGTTGCTAATCGATTAAAAATGCAGTAAAATAAATTGTTTTGCTCTAAGAACTTTAAAAGCATGTTTCACTTGAAAAATCGTTCTCGGACATAAGTGGTTCCCAGAATAGTATTTTACGTAATATGCACCAAGAGTTCTGGAATGAAATTCGAGGCTTTTTAACAAAACAAAACAAAACCCTCGCTTGAAGATGGAAAAAAAAAAAAAAAAGTGACAGTAAACGTAAATAAAAAGCTGAGTAGTGCAAATTTTTGATGTAGTTGACAGGTAAAATCCGAGGCTTCTCAAGAAAAAATGCAACGACATTAACACAGTACTTGTTTTTATAAAAAGAAGTTGCAGCCAAGTGAAAAATGCATAATTAGCTTTCTAAAAAGTTTATTTGTTTTTTTTTTTTTTCAAATGTTGATTAAATCCGGTGAAATAGATATTTAAATTATTCCGCAAATGTGAACGAATCATAAAACCTTTCGGCAGAAAATAATATTCATAAAGTGACAGGTTTATTAAAAAAAAAAAAAAAAAATGTTTGCTTTAAATTTTGATACTCTTGGATGAAAATTTGCCAAAGAAATTAGCAGGATTCTTGGAACATTTTCCCTCTCAATTCTAGACTAGTCATGATTTCAGGCTCAAATAAGCTACTTTTTTTTTATTTTTTTTTGTTTTAGCTCGGAATTTTTTAGTTAGCGAGGTGTTATTACCTCCGGAGCATGTGCAGCTGTGAAAATTATTTCCTAAATCTCAATTCCTGTTTACTAACGCCGAAGCTAGTTTAATTTCAACAAAATGACAACTATTCACTTCCGACAGTTTCCACAGTAATCCATATAAACGGTCAGAAACGCCTCCTTTTATCATCACATAACTAGTATCTACCTCTCGGTTCGTAATGAAGCAACAGATAGAAGAACCATCGAGTTCTATAATAATATAACGCGTAAACAAATTCACCTTAGTTCACCAGATACTGCGCGAATTCTGCCAACAGATTCAAATGCCGCAGCACGTGCAGAACATCCGCGTTCGGTGCTGCTTTCTGCGGGGGTAAGCCAGATGTTTTATTTTGATTTAGTTTAATTTAAATTCTGATGTTTTTTATTTGAGCAGTTTTTTTTTTTTTTTTTTTTTTTTTTTTAGTTTCTGTTGTGATTTCATCTTAAATCTACTTTTCCGTCTTTTTAAGAACCGCTACTTTTGTTTTGCGATGTACGAATCTTTTCGAGAGGGCGATGTAAATAAATGGGATCTGAGTGACTTGTTCACAGGAATTCCAGAGCTTTTTTTTTTTTAGTTTACTCAATTAAGCAATGTACTAATCGGTTGAGGTCTAGAACCTTTTTCTTAATCCATCATGTTCTTCACCGGTCCAGCCAACTGTAATTTAGGGAACGACTGTCATAAAAAAAAAGCACTGTGCACTTTCAGTTTGAATGTTCGGCAATTTATGACGCCAAAAGAGCTTTCTAATGCATTATTACTGATACAGTGTTCTGGCGAAACGTTTTAGTTGTGTTGATCGTTTAATGAGATTTGTTAATGCATAAGGATATCAGATCATGTCATTTTAGACTGACAGGAACAGCTGGTTCCACGTGATTTTAGTTTTGGTCACGTTGTTGTCATCCTCCTAAGTTTTTTGTAGAAAGAAATGTATTTGGCAAAGCTAATCTATCCCAATTTCCAATGTTTCTGTGGTTTTTTTAACGTCATTTTGAAGCTTATTTTTATACATTTTATGAATACCCATAAGTCATTTTAACAACAAAGATCGTTAAATGATTTTGAAATGAAATATGGTGTCTCAGATGATTTTGGTCGGCTCATCAATAAGTTGGGAGAAGTTTTTTTGTTCGATTGTTTGGCACGTGATTTGAACTGTTTTTTTTTTTAAGAATTTTCTGCGTGACTAACACACTCAAACATAATTTATCAAACTACAGTATAGTCAACTTTTATTACCTAATTGCATTCAAAAATAAGTAGTATACAACCAATAATTGTTACTAAAAAGCATTAACTTATAATTCTAGTTCCAAATATGTCTGTTAACGAGCACGAAAATACAATCACTGAAGAGCCGCTACATTGTCCAGGTCCTGAATCGGAAGAAGCTGGAAGCGGAGATGCCTGTAACACCTGTAACTACCAACAATTCTGTTCCTCCAACAACAATCTGCCAAAAGTTGAAGATCCAGATATTCAGCTGATTAAAGACAATTTATCCAACATTAAAAACAAGATTTTGGTACTTTCAGGTAAGGGAGGGGTAGGAAAATCAACGTTTTCTACCCTTCTTTCCTTTCTTTTGTCTTCAGATCCAAATCTGAACATAGGACTACTGGATCTAGATATAACAGGCCCATCGATCCCTAAAATGATTGGTACCATGGATGAGAAATCAAATGCCACTTTGCACATGACAAACAACGGATTAATACCAAATTATGTACAAGACAATCTTGCCACAATATCTATACAATACTTACTTCCAAGCATAGATGAAGCCATCATTTGGAAATCGGCCAAGAAAGAGACAATGATAAAAAAATTTCTGAAGGATACGCTGTGGAACGATTTGGATTTTCTAATTATAGATACTCCGCCAGGAACCTCAGATGAACATATTCTCATTAACAAGCTTTTGAATAAAACCCAATCAGTCACAGGGGCAATTTTAATTACTACACCACAAGAAGTGTCGCTTAATGATGTGAGGAAGGAAATAAACTTCTGTCAAAAAGTAGGAATTCCTATTTTGGGTTTAGTAGAAAATATGGCAGGTTTTGTTTGCGGTAATTGTAACAAAAAAACAGATATTTTTAAAGCAACAACTGGAGGTGGTGAAAAACTCTGTATTGAGTTCAATATCCCATACTGGGGTAAAGTTCCTTTAGATCCTAGACTAGGGCTTTGCTGTGATGCAGGAGAATCATTTGTCGATATGTATCCTGAAAGCGAAGCTACTTTAAAACTTGTTGATATAGTGGAAAAACTGATGGATGTGTGTGAAATTTAATTATTTCTTATATACAAATAAACTCTTGTTCCTACAAAAAAACAAAACAAAAGTTGCATCTTTAAACGTTAAGAGATTTGATTACCCTTTCTAGATATGCGTTCGTGGTTGCATCTTTAGTTTTCAAAGCTTTTACAGTATTGAGTAGAGATATTTTAAAGGTACTATCAGAAGTTGTAAAGTTTATTATAAACTGTTCAACAGTAAATTTGTACAAAAATGAAATAAGCTCAGCGTTTGCACTTGTAAAAGACTCGATTTTTTCAACAAGTTCGTTTAATAAATTGAAGTCTCTATTTCCACTCAATTTAAACTCGGCATATATCTTGAGGATGTTTACCGAATCGCTAATATCATGCATTCTGCTAATAATATCCAATAGTACAGCTTCTTTATTCACAAAAATCAAGTAAGGACCTGTTTTATTAAGAACAAGCTCTTCAACGAGTGTTTTGTTGTTTTTAGTCTGCAAATAAGCATTAATCTCTTTGAAAGCTTTGCCTTGTTTACCGTAGTGCTCTCCTTGTATAGTATAGATAATATCATCGTTTATTAATAGCTGAGACTGCAATTTTGAAGTTTCATTTAAAACCAAATCAATGTTATTTCTCAATAGTGTTCCAATTTTTTCACTCTTTAGTTCTTCAGAAGAGAGCATCAACGCTACAAATAGGTTGTCATATATTGACTCAAAGTTTCCATTTTCAAGCAGACGTGAAATATGTTCATCTAAATCAACATGGTAGCCTTTCTTTAGATTCAAAATAAAATAGAATATGAAATCAGACACCTCATCATCAGTAACAATTTTGAACCCAGTAAAACAATCACCTTCAACAAAGATAGATGTTATGACATAAAAAGCATCTTCTTTTGCCATGTTAGATTTAAACATATCAAAACAAACCCTTAAAGTCGTTCTAAAATCACCATTTATTAGTGGGAAATAGTTCAATAAAGCCATAAGCTTACACATCCAGCTATCAACAGCGCCACTTTCCAACAGCGACATGTCATTAGCTAAAATTTTATAAATTAGGATCAAAAAAGAGTTTGTTGATGGATCCAGTTCTAAGGCTTCTAACTGGAGCTTCGCAATAGCAGATAATTCAGATGGTTTAGAACTGTCTGTGGTTAAAAGCAAAGACAATATGGCTGAGAGTTGTGGATTTTGCGTTTCATAGGAAAGCTTCACGGCTCCTTTGATGTCTCTATAAGATAGCATCTCAAATATTCTTTGGTACAAATCTTGCTCTGAAGAAGCATTTTTTTGAAGTAATTCAGTTTGTAAAACCTTATTCAAAAAAATTGATAAATCATAAAGTTTGCTGTTGTCATCTTTGTTACTATCAAACAGCAGATTTGAATACTTCCAAATTAAACCAAGGTGCTCAAAATTACCAAAATCAAATCTAATATTTGAAACAAAGGGCAATTCGTCATTAGATAAAGCCAAATCAGAATTCATTTCTACCACATGAAGCATAGAGGAATTAGCTGAGATCTTGGTGGAGTCATGTTTTATTTGGGGCAATTCTATTTCCATCTCAGGCTCAATGTCTCCTTCTAGCGCAATTTTTCTTCTCTTTAAAAACTCATGTTCTTCTGCATCAAGCTGATTGATAGATTCTAGCACTCTATTTTTTCTAAAGATAGAACCACTACCTAATTCATTTGCTATTTTCAGCTCCTCAATCAAATCTTTGCTCTCACGGAAGCTTTTTATGTAATTTTCATTAATAAGTTCCCTTAAATCTTCAATTGCAACATCTTTTGGTTCATAAGCCATTTCTTTTATAATGTTCTCATCTTCTAAAATTATTTGTTTAGCGGGAATACTTATTATTTCAACAGCATGTGTTTTTATGCCATTGGTTTCTTCTTCAACTACTTCGTAATCAGGTTCAATGGATTCGTTCAAAAACCCAGGTATTCTGACTGTTGATTTGGTGTTATTACTTAATGCTGCTGTAGATTTCATCACTCTACCGCTATGAATCTCCCTGTGGCCTTCCGACAATCCACTTACTAATCCATATTTACTGAAATGTCTCACCTTAAAGCACCAGTTCTTTGTAAAGGGATCATATGAAACAAACTCATTATCAGGAAATCCGTTCAGTTTTTCAATAAACTTCTCTAAGTCACAGTCAGCTTCAACATTTTGAAGCGTTATTGCAGCTCTAACATTTAACCCTTCTCCAACACTAGGTTTAATGCTTTCAAATTCATCCGGATAAACTTCAACAACTGACTTTGAATCATAAAACTTAACTATTCTTCCAAACAAATTTTCTTTCAAATCAGGTTTCATCAAATGGGTTAAATCAACAGGTTCTAAAAAATGAATGCTACCATGATCTTTTCTTCCAATAATGAAATTTTCAATGTTTGATAATTTCTCACTGGAATAAGCAGATAAAGTTTCGATATTAGGTAAGGACCAATATCCTTCGTCATCCTTAAACGAAGGAACATTCGTTTTTGGTTCCTCTTCTACAACTGCAGTTGTTTTTATTTCAATAGGCACTGTTTCCTTGTCAGATAAAATAACCTCCTCTGTTTCTGTAGAAGAAACTTCTGATTTAAAAAGCAATTGTTTGAAGCTTTCTATTTTTTTTTTGTCAATAGTCAATTTTCTTAGAGTTTGGTTCTCAATGCTTGGTTTTGTCACTGATCCTTTTACTGGTTCTGGCACATCTTGAGTTGCTAATTTCCGTTGCTTTTGTAAAAGTAATGTCCCCTTCTGTGGAATAGCCTTGAAGCTGTTAATTAAAGAAGTATTCTTTGAAGCCTGAAATCTTACTGATTTTTCTGAATCAACCAATGGAGGAGGCATACTGCTTGTTAAACTTATGTTCAATGGATTGATCTGAACCCCATAAGCGCCAATCCCTTTTTGAACATTGTCTTGAGGTTGTTGAGTTTGCAAATTAATCCCTGTATTTGTATTGCCAAATAAGGTTGGTTTCAATGTGGTTGTTGTCGGTACGTTAAACAAAGAAGCTGATCCGGTTGCAGGTGTTGGTGATAATAATTTGGCTCCAAATAAACCTCCGCCATTGGCAGTAGTAGCTGGCTTTTGAGAAGTTTGAAATAAGTTTGGTAACGCATTAGAACCTATTGCTGTAGGTGTTGACTGCAAAGGACCGGTAGTATTACCAAATAAACCAGTACTGTTGGAATTTGCTGGCTGTTGTACTGCCGCAGAAGTATTAAACATTTATATAAATAATAATTCTTTGGTGTTCTATTTAGGTGTCTGTTGTTGTATTTAATAAACTGCAAAAAAAATAAATAATATGGATAAGTTTTGAAAAAAGACTTCATCTTTTCGTTTTTTTTTTTTTTTTTTCTAAAAATTTTTTTCCTAGAAAAAAAAAAAAATAAAAATACATAAATAACGAGCCACGTGATGTGACCTAAGCTTTTTCTTTTTTTATTTAATTAAAAGAAATACAATAAACGGAGTTCACAATTACAATTAATATATGATATTATCCAGTTAGTTAAATAGACCAATTCAACATTTCGGTTACATATTTAGGCAAAAAGCTTTCCCAATCAAAACCTTCACCATAAAAATACAAAAATGCTCCAACTCTGGCCTGGTTGTTAGTGCTTTCATAGGGTTCTTTTACTTCGGATAGCAAATTAATCTCATCAACAGCTACGGCTTTAAACTTGGACCAGTCTAGTATTACTTTGATATATCCCATATGATTATTAAGCCATATATCAAAGTAGATAAGTCCATTTTCAAAATCATTCTGTACAACCTGAACTTTTTTGAGTAAAAGGTACTTCGAGTGTAAACGCTTGAATAAAGTACTGACCTGAACTAAATATTGAATTTTCTCGTTTACCTTGATCATGGTTTTCAAAGTGTTAACCACATTTTTAGATTCATTTAGTACCCAAAACTTCTCAAAGTCTGTTCCTGTGTCTTCTATACTCGTTAACTTATCAATTTCTATGGTTTCAATTACGTTTTTTTTCTCTTGAAACTTTATTAAAAATATAATGTTTGTGATATTTTGAATAGAGACTTTACTGGCTCCATTATTATTTGATAGTATAGTTCCATTTAGGTTCTTCTTTTTTAAGAATTTAATTAAAGGCAAATAGTGTTCCTGCACTGGTAAAGATTTCTCTTTTTTGAATAAACCATCTGTTTTTTTATTAGATTTATGTTCAGCCATTTTTTCTCTAAGTTTAAACATGATTGTACTCTGTTTTGCACTTGTGATTTCTTCTATTTCTCCGATGTCAATATCATATTTTTTCAGCAGCAACTGTCGTTTGAGTTCCCATTTTTCAACATTCTTGACGATGTTTGTACTGTCTTTAGTTAATAATAGTCTTTTAAAACTATTTAGCTCCTGAATTTTACCATTAGATAGTGTGTTTCTTTCTATGTTATAAGATTTTTGCGCTATTCCAATTTCTTGCAATTTTTTTATCTCAAGGATTATAAAATTAAGTTTCCTTTTGAAAACATCCAATTCCTTTTGCTGTTCTTTTACTATCAGCAGATTATCTCTCAGCACTAATGAAATCCCCTCAAATTGTTGAATTCTCCAGTTAAGCCAAATTTTCTGCGATTCAAGATCACAATTACTTTTCATTACTGCTAAAAGTTTAACAAGTTTTGCAAAATAATAAGAGTCTTGCCTCAGAGCTTTAAAATTTTGCAACACAAAAGGCAGCTTATTCTTATTTTCAGGATCATTATATTCACTGTTGATTTTATTAAAATTAACCAAAGAAGTTTGTAGCTTTGAATTGAGTTCGTTTATAATAAATCTATCAATTTCTAGCATAGGAGTTTTTGTATAAAGACTCAAATAAATTGTTTCTTGTGAAATATTATGCAAATCTTCATTGCTAATGAAAAGCTTAATCAAATTGTTTTGCTTGTAAAAATCATCAGCTAGCAGAACGGTTTCTTGCTCATTGGATAGAAATTCAGGCAACTCATCAAAGTAATCCAACTTCATTCTCTTAAAAAAACTAACCAAAACACCATACTTCTCCTCAAGCTCATCATCATCATCCTTCAGTAAAGAGTTTTTGGAATAATGTTTTTTGCTCGGAGAAGTTATAATTATAGATCTGTCCCCTACAACAACATTAGAGCTGTCCTTTGTAGGATTGTTACTTTCATTCATATAATCAATAATAGGGTACTTGCGATTGTTGATGTGTATAGGAGATAACCTTTGTTGTGATCTGTTGATCATGGAAAAATCCATTATTTTTGACTGAAAGATATTGCTATTGTTGCTGTTATTCAAAAAATTGTCCAAAGTTTTGTTCACGAAAAAGGAGTTTTCTAAGTGGGTTCCAATATTTGGTTGAGGTATAATTTTCTTTGGTTCTTCATGATCTGCTTCATCTTCTTCTGGTATCACTTGATGTTGCAGGTTCGTATGATCCCCCAATTTATCACCCATTAACATTCCTTGTTTATCAGAAACTGACACATTTGTTTCAGGTTCAATCAAATTATCATCAACATCGACATTATCAACATCATCAACACCATGTGAAGCAACCAGTTCATTCGCAACAAGTTCTTTTTCTTCAGACCCAGAATCACTATATTCATTATCTTTTAAAATATCATTTTCATCTTTATCAAACGCCCCAGTCAAACTCTCAATCACTTTCTGATCGTTCTCTAAAAAAGACACTTGTCTTCGTTTTTTATCATTATCTTCATAATCCTTTGGTTTCGAAACCTTGTTGCTTGGCTCATTTTTGTTTATACCAGCAAAACCCAATAACTCCTTTTCATGATCGCTCATTTCCAAAACTAAGAATCAGAACTCAATTATTTTTCAAGTTATAAAGTGTGTTTAATGGTTTCGGTTATGCTGTATACCCTTATCTGCATGCAAACTTTTGATTATATTCATCGCTGATTTGATTATATTCATCACTGATTTGTTTATTTATTTTAATTTTGTTGCGCACATTAAAAAAACACTTACAAAGCTAAATTACCGCTACCATATCCATTTATATATTGCTACAATAATACTTAGAAGCAGCTACAACCAGATGGGTTGTCGCACATAGATTCTCTGGTTGACTACTGCATCGCCCTTTTTAAATAAACTAAAATTGCCACCAAATATAATTATGAAAGCAGAATCCATATTAATATTGCATTCCAGCATCTCAATTTTAAAGGTTCATGTTCTTATAGTAGTTGTATCGGAAATAAACAAAATACTTTAGTTTTCACGTGATTAACTTTATTGGTGTCGGAGATAGTATTACTTTTTTTTCCTAGGCAATAGAAAAGCTTTATAAAAAAAAAAAAAAAGAAAAATTTTTTGAAATATAAATTTCCATCTGCTGCAGGGTTTTCAACATCTAGTTACCATCATTGCACCTTCAAAAGAAAGTGATTAAAATAACCACAAACCTTCATATATTGATCTAATATTTATCCAATGAATATTTTTAACAGAGTCCTAACAAGCGCACAAAGAAATTTTAGATGTGTTTCTAATGTATTGCTAAAACATCCATCTCAGGAAATACTAACTAAACCACAAGCCATTAGAAATTACTGCACCAATCATACTCATATAATAGCCAAAACAAGTGATAACTCCTTATCACAACTGTTAAACACCAGCAATAGAACTTTTAAAACCAAGGTTTCAGTCAAGAAGAGATGCGCTGATTGTTATTTTGTCAGAAGAAAAGGAGTTTTGAAAGTGTACTGTAAAAAGTTCCCAAGACACAAACAAAGACAGGGTTAAATGCAGAATAAATTTAGAAATGCACATAGAGAATATTTTTTACTTTTTTTAGAAATGCACATAGAGAATATTGTTTATTTTTTCTTGATTTTCCGACGTGATGTTGCCATAAAGTAAACGCACTGAAACATTAAAACACAATTTATATCAAATATAGCCATGTAAATACACAATACCACATACATTTATATAAATCTAACAATCAGAATATCTAGGAATCTCTAATAACGACAATCCAAGTCCTCCAATGAGGCAAAACTTATCAAACACATCGATAGATTGGGTATCAGCTACATGTGTGTACTGCTGATTTAGCAATTCTTGGTCGAATTGGTGAATAGGAGCTGAGCTAAATTTGTCAATATCACCAATAGAAAATATCTGGTCAGTAGAAACAGCAGCAAATTGATGCGCATTTAGACTCTTAATGCATGTCACAGCAGAATTTGCAGCGTTTATGATCTTGCTTTTAAACACAAATTTCTTGTTTCCGTCAATTTCGGTTAGTGCTATTGTATTATCGTCACCGCCGGATACGATTTTTCTACAGCCTAGCGTCGCAACTGTCAGAACACCACTCTGATGAATAGATATACTGTCATTAAAAAACAAACCAACATTTTGATCAATAACGTATGAGGTCAAATTACCATCACTTGCTCCAATAACAAACAACCCATCGGCAATGCTGCAATCAAAGATAGCGCAATTTTTGTAAAAAATCTCTTGCACTAAAGAAAATTTAAGCTTCTCTTCTTCTAGCAGTGATATTTTCCATGATCGAATCATAGAGTTGGAATAACAGGTGAATAAAATATTGCTGTTGATATCGTATTCAAAACACGTAATTCTCAGTTCAGCTGTTATATCCTTATTGTATAAATCTTTTGTTGTTGGTAACTTGCCCACTATTGCAAGAGTTGATGAACCTTGATCACTGATGAAAAGTTTCCAGATGAAAAGTTCTTCTTTCGCCGATGTTGAAACCAAATATTTATTATTATTGAGTTCCCTATTACATTCAATCATAGCTGTTGTTTGAATCCCAGACACATGTGCTCTATAAGTCATTTGCTGATGTGGAATTATCGGCTCATAGAAAAGTCTTTTTTCTGCACATGAAGTACTATTTAAAGAATCAGTAGTTTCTTTATTTTTCTCGCCTTCCTCCAGCAGAACAGTATAATGCTTTATTGTAGTGTCTTCACTTCCTGTTACAAAATCGGCAATTCCACAAGGTTTATTGTAATTGACACAAGTAACAGACCTAATCTCTCTTCCATGTGTCCCCTCATGTATTAAACAATCGTTGAATAATGGTGAATCAAACAATTTAACCGTTAAGGCATGTACAGTATCACTTTTCGCAGCTATTGATCCAACCCATCCTCTATGGTTTTTGAAAAGCTGTTTGTATTGCTTCAAATCATACTGAGCTCTAATAAAATTCTTTCCCTCTAGTTGTTCAATATAATAATTGTCTTTAATACCAAATAATATCACACCATCCACACTATTGTAATCAGCAGCTTCTATTTTGATAGAAGAATTGTTGGTCAAAACAGAAAGTTCTTCAGTCATTATTGAATAATGAGATTTTGAAGTAACTAAATACATGTCCTTAGATTTATAAGTTTCACCGGTGGATTTAATTGTAACGATTGGTTCATTATTGCTGTCAAAGGAAATACATTTAAAATTATTTGGAGAACCATTTTTAAAGAACAAAATTTTCCCATTTAAAGTACCAACCATTAAAAAGTTTTCTTTAACAGAAAAAATAGCTGATGTTACAGTTACAGGAAGTTTTAGGTTGGTTTGTATTTTTGGATACAAGGACTCGCATTGACACTTTTTCAATGTCAAATCAACTAAAAACACTGCAAAGGAATCCTTTCTATTCGGTGAATCCACCAGAAAACGAATAAATTTATCATCTTCTGAAATAATATGAAGCGACAGTATCCTTGCAACCTCTTTTATTTCAAATTGGAAAAGCAATTTTGAGTTTCCACGGTCTTGTGAGAAAAAGTAAACAATGTTTTTCTTATCAAAAGCGATAAAATATTTATCATTTACTGTCACTAATTCAGCCATTGCTGGCAATTCAAGATCTGCAAATATAGAACTGCAAATTTTACCAAATTTAGTAAAGCAAATAATAGACCCTGCATTTGATATGCCAAAGAAAATATCGTTACATTTTATTAACCCTTTCAAAGTTTCTTTTTTCGGTAAATCTAACTCAAGTGAAATAATGTTAGGATCTATCTTGTTCACTAAAACATTTGTAAGTTTTACTCTGCCATCATTACCGCATGTTAATACTTTGTCATTCTTGTAATCCAAGGACCAGCAATTCTTAATTTGCGTTACTTCATGTGTTTCATATCTTTGTAATGAGCTGTGGTCATCGTTGAATTTCCATAGTATAAATTTGCAATCCTCAGAACAACTTATTATCCCAAAAAGGTTTTGAGCATCATTGTAAACAAATTTCACACACCAAACTCTGGCTTTATGGCCGTAAAGCTTTGTAATTAAATGTCCTGTTTCAAAATCGTACAGATTAATCGATCTATCATCCGAACAAGTAACCAAATACTTAAATTCATCATCTACTTGTGAATCAAAGATAATTCCTGTATGACAGTCCTCAGAAAGTCTGTAAACAATATTACATGCATTTAAATTTGCTATATCAATTGTCCAAATGTAACATCCAGCTGTGATAGTTGGTGAAATTATGACAAGTTGTTCATCTCGCATAGCTAAAGTTCCCTTGTATGAAATTGATTTGATGTTTTCCAATTCGGAGATTTTTTCCAACGTCTGAGAAGAATCATTCCATGCAAAAACCTCATTGGAAGATGTGAGCAGGTATACTGTATTCCTTCTATATTCCGCAGCTGTAATCCAGCTTCTCGCAGTATATGTGCGTTCTTTTAAATTAGCAATGCTTTTATTAAAAATAATGTTTGCATTTCCCTTCTCAGTAACTAAGGAGTCAAACGAAAATTGATTTTTATAATTATCCAAACTCAAGTTTTCTAGCTTCAAAATGTTAATGCCATATATATCACACTTCACATCCAGCAAAATAAAGCTATCTCTTCCCCAAACAATAACTTTATCCTCATCTTGAATAAGCCTTAGTCCAGATATTTTTATCTTCAGATCCCTGTCTGGGAAAATATCAACACTTCTGACTAATACTTTTTGAGAGTTATATATTTCTAAACTTGAACCCTTTGTAATCCAATAATGTTCAAACCTTTCTTTGGTTACTGGGTCGACAAAAATGTATATTTTACAATTCAACGACACTCCTGAATGGAAAAGTTCATTTATTTGAAGATCATGTGGCAATACACCACTTTCTACTGTCTCCAACAGTGACATTTATAGTTGCCAAAAATTAACAAGAAGAAGTCGGGATGTGATATTTCTTTCTACTTTTAGTCACTCTACTTTCATTTTGTTGATGTTACTTCTGCCATTCATAAGTATAGAAATCAATAAAAATCTCATCTCTAAATCCAAAAGCTACAATTTTGGTGATGCCGTTTGTATTATGTCCGACGCAATTTGTAAATGAGAAAAAGAAAGTAAAGTGAAATATTTAAATCCCCTATATATCTGGGAGCATCTTTATTTTCACAGTAGGCTGTTCTGTACCAAACTATTATTTACTATGCTAGTTTTTTTGACCTTTTAAAATTAGATTATCATACAAATCAAGTATCTTTCATGTCTAGCTGCTGTTTTCTTGAATCCTTTACAATGGCTGCAATAAAAATTAGCAGTACCTTATTTTTAAAAGTTTTTACCGCTACCATATTAAAAACCGAAACCACCATTGAATTCTGTTCATTAACATTCACATAAAAAACTCAGTTTAATATTTGCTAAAATGCTCTTTTCTTTTTGAAATAATTTATCATTTTCTTGACTTTCCTGTTTGAAAAAAAAAAAGCACATTTTGTCTTAGTTTTAAAGTTTAGAATTCGAAGCAATATCGTATTTTGTTGTGTAGTGTCGTGTCGCGTCATGTGACAAACCTGTCTGTAAGCAAAACCTTCCCAAAAAGCTTTTTCACTGGCATGTTTTGATTGTGTATAAATGTTCATAAAGGAAAATTTTTAACCCACAGCAAGCACAACCCAAAAATGTCTTCTGAGTATCTGTACAACAATTCTAGTGGATTTAATGGATATCAGTACTACACTCAGCAAAAAAATGTCACCCCCAACTTTCAGCAGCAACCTTTTGTTGTAGTGTTTGATGATAGTACAGTTGTAGAAACAGATGGTAGCAGTAATATACCGACTCCTATGATCTGGATAGGAGATTCTAGCTATAACTTATCATCATATGACTTGGTTGAAGACAAAAATTTGGTGTTGTATACCAGACATTCTGTTAAACCATACTGGCGGTTGAAACAAACAAATAGTGGAGGTAGTAAAAAAGATCTGGCTAGTTATATGAGCTCTTTGGACCAAAAACTACCATTGATAAATGGGTTTATTCCTTTTGATTTAGTGGAAAATAACATTGGGGATGATTTGGTTGGGCAGAATAATTTTTCTGTTTTTAATGATATTGTATCTTTAAATCTTGGTATTGTTACAATAACTGATGGGTGCAACGTTAATTTCTCTGACAGAAAGGGAACGATTATAAATACAATGAATCCTATCACGCACCCCTATTTGATGTATTCACCAAACATAATTAATAATTCTGTTGGTAAATGCAGATTGAATTGCGTATCTAAAGTAAAAAAGATGCCAAATGTTGTGGTTATTGGAGGATACAACATGAACCAGCTAGTGTATGTTGACATTATTGCAAACAAAATTTTAAACAGATTTGAATATACAACTTTGAAAGATGTGACAATGATTAAAACTTCTTCTACCATGAACCACATCAGAGATGATATGTTATTTGTATTCTATGACTCACAGTTTATTGATTTCATAGATCCAATTACAAATACCCTTATCTACAGCTTTACTTTGCAAATAACCACCAACTGCCAAAACGATACCATCTATACATTTGATGTTAACAATGGTAGCCTAGTCATATTAACGAATAATGCCGTTATTGTATTTGACTATCAGAAATTTAAACTGGTGAATGAAATTATTATTGTCAGCAACAATGAACTCACCAAGCCAACTCATATAAGCATTCATCCTGTTTCCAGTAATTTATTGCTCATTAGCAGCAAGAAGCAAGGAAAAATTGGACTCTTAGATCTGCTTGACTATAAATCTCTTGTTAGCTTTTTAAGCATTGACAAAATTTACAATTTACAAGCTAGTAGCAATATGCCTATTGATTTCGTAGGTTTTACTCCTGTTGGAGACAGAATTGTTGCCATCAAGAATATACTGGACACGAACAAGGAGATAAAATCTTATCTGGTACCTGGATTTCAACTAGATTCATTGACCTTGTTTAATTACAACGCAAATAAAGTTTTTTTGGAAAGAGCTACTACTACTGGTTTAGAATCGGCGCCTTTTAATGGATGTTTGAATAGTGCTGTTTCCGAATATACCTTCAATGTTGATTCTTTAAACGGTTTAAATTGTTTAGACGCATTTTCCACAAGTTTTGAAGCTAATGACAGTTTGCAAATGATTGATTTTCTCAGTAAAGCTGAACAATTAACATCAATTCCTGGAAATGACAGCACTCAAGATATTTATTCATCATTACAATACAAGGATCTTTTATTAAAGGGTGAGCAAGAAAGTTTAAAGCCAGCTCATTACAAAAACTATAAGTATAAGATACTTTCTCTAAAAAATGATGAAGATGATCTCTGTGTGTTGGCTTCTTCAGTTGTTAGCAATACAATTCCAAAAAAGCACAACAACAGTATACCATCAGAATTGCTTCTACCTTTTATTTCTGAAGAAAAATATGCAGACTTTAATAAGACAATACCTTTGGATACTGATGACAATGGACCACCGCTTATTTATAGAAAGCTAGATATTCCAATAGCAAATTCTAATGAATCTAGTGGAAACTCCCTATTGTCGACTAATAATAAAGATTTGTTTCTCTCAAAAATTTATTCTAAATATAACGATACTATCTATTGTGGACTGTATCCTCTTTTGGATGAAAATTTAGAGGGGAGAGATAACAAAATTAATTTGAACGCCATACTTCAATTTGTTGTCTATAATTCACGGCTTTATTCCATGATCAAAAATTTTTTAAGTGAAGTTCCATGGCAAGGAACCCCACTTTTAATACATGAGTTCGGTTATTTTATTGATGGATTATATGGGAACAGAATATATGATAATAGAATTTTGCTCAACTTCCTTGACACGATTTTGCCAAAGAACGACTGCAATACTATTCTTCAAGTTTATCAATTTATTGATTCTTTTTTAACAAAAGAGTATCAGCAATATTATAAACAAGCTTCTTCAAATAAAAAAAAGCACATTACAGGCTATATAACCAACGCTGCAACAGGAAAGAAAAAAGCAGCCAGTGGTAGTGGTTCTGCGAATAATGCCGCTCTTGGAAAATATCAAAAAAATGTTACAAACCATTTGGATGTGTTATTATCTAAAGAATTTCAATATGCAAAATCAAATCATAATAATATTACAACAGAAAGTTTGACTATACTGGCTTACATGACCGATAAAGAATTTAAAGAAGTTTTATCCAGAAATAACAACTGGTTGTTGGCCGAATTTGAGGTATCTATTTCTAAAATTTCGCCACAACTATTTTTCAAAGTGGATGAAAATGAAGTTATTCCTAAATACTGTTCTTCCCCAAAAAAGTATTATTTGACTAGCGTTGTGTTCAATGTTGATGGTCCTCAAAAAAACCAGGTTACATGTATTAAGTTTGAAACTGGATGGTATTTGTTTAATGATCACTTGGTTCTGAAAATTGCTGAAAAAGAAGTTTTAAATTTGGCAAATAAATTACCTATGTTGTTTACGTATACCTTGCAGCCTTTTGCGGAATTGGAATCTATATCAGCACATATAGATGTCGATATGCTAAAGTCTGAGAGTCTAAAATTCTTTGACTACCATGTTGAGCCAAACAGTAATGTTGCAATGGATTCTGAATACGTTATTGAAAACTATAAAAGACAAGAAATTACCCCTAATGGATCAGTTAAGATTATAAAGCAGGAAGTAAAAGTTCTAGCAAGACTAACTGTTATTCAGAGAATTATCAATGAAAACCAAAAAGAAGATATAAAGATTATTTTTGATGACTATATTAGCCATGATAAACCTATTGAAGATTATCTAACTAAATTTTCTGGTATTCTACCCAATGATTTGACAATTCAAAAGTCGACAAAAAAATTGCATGATAGACAAGAAACATATAGAAAGTTCTGGATTCTTGTTAAACTGAACTGCAAAATTATAGGTCATGGTCTGAAATCCGATTTTGAAGGTATTGTAATTAACGTACCAAAAGATCAAATTGTTGATACTGCAGTTATTTATTGGATTGGAGGTAGACTGTTGTCTTTGAAGTTCTTATACTATAAAGTTTTTGATAAGATTATACAGGGAGAAAATCATGACTCATATGAAGACTCGTATGCTGCTATGGTATTGTATGAGAAATACTTGGATATAATAGAGACCGGTGAGGCTAACTGGGATAAATTTTTAGATAATATTTTTGAGGAGGGGAGAAGATGCAATTATAAAGTTGGAAATTCTTAGTGGATTATATTCTGTAGGTCCATTAGCAATGATTTTTCAACTCGCATACAGTTTATGTGCAAATCTGTCTATTTGCTTCGATATATAATTTTAGTAGTATCAATAATTATTCAATGTATATTGTTTTTAACAAGATCCTCTGTCGCAGTGTTGTAAGGATGATATTTCTTAGCTACATATTAAATTCGCTTTCTTTCATATGACTATTTTATTTAGTTATATGGCGTTATCCGTTTTCCTTTATAATGTCTACTGGCGTTTTAGCTTTTTGTTTCTTTTATCTGAAGCTGCCAGCAGAAGGGATTCCTCTAGGACTATTTCTGTAATAAGCATTGGCAGGTTTAGATTGACGCATCAAATTGTTTGAAGTTTGGCCGATATTTGAGGGATTGTTAATGAACTTATTTGGTTGACCGTCAATCAATTTCTTAGTCTCACTATTCCATATGTTATTCAATATCATATCAAAATTATCTTTAGATTTAATCTTCAAATCATTGCCATTAATATTCGAATTAGAAACTGAAGACTTTGAATATGTGGTGGTTGAGACTGTTGTTGATCCGTTAACAAAATCTAAATCATAAACATTGGTATCTTTATTGTAGTTGTTTTGTTCATTCCCCAAAATTGTTTGAACTTTTTTAATGTTTTCAACTAAAGGATTTTTATATCTTTTGATACTGTTGTACTCCTTTGCAATATTTTCAAAGCCCCTTTTAGCATCGACAGAGGACGCTTGGAAAACAGAATCAAATTGTTTCTGAGATAAGTCTGTAGAAAGATCTAAAATAGAATTCTCTCTTTGAAGCCAAAGTCGCTGTTGGGTTCTAGAGTCCTTATCTTCGGTTGGAGCATCCACTTTTAAAAACGAATTAAAATCATTAAAGCTATCTTCATTGGTGTCGCTTGCTTTTTTGATTGGAGGTGAATTACTATTGGCCATGGTTGCTATTTTTAAAAGAGATTTGGTTGCTAAATTGTTTGAGTTGTACACAGTGTTATTCCAGCCAGAGCGTCTTGGAACATTTGAAGCTTTGTCGTATAATACATTGTCTGTGTGTTTGTTGGAATCTGTGTTGTTTTGAACAAAGTCCTTAGTCTGTTTAAAATCTTGGGTCGAGTTTAAAGAAGACAAAAAATTTTGATTATCCAAAGAAGAAAAGCCATTTTTTTTATTAAAAACAATGTTACTATTATCGGGACTGGCCTGTTGCAATTTCTTTTCTTCTAAGTTAGGTTGTTTTGTGTTTTTGAACTTTTCTTTTTGACCCCTACTAGTAGTTGCCGTCAAGTTAATACCAGGATCTGAAATGTTTTTGGAAGGTTCGGGATCTGAATAATCTTCAGTTGAAGTGTTGTAAATGTTTTTGCTACTACTATCAAATTCATTAGAATAAGTTTCTGATTTTTCACCTCCACTAAAATACTTCTTGATGTCAGGAGATATAGAGCTGTTTAAAAAGTCCTTGTTGATATAATTGAACTGATGGCTTGTATCTTTATCTTTCATGAAACTAGAGGAAAAACTAGAAAACCCAGAGCCATCATACTTTTTGGTTTGAGGATGCAATAAACCACTGGATATATTATCTATGTTCTCTCTATCTTTTATCTGTAAAGCAAGATTGTTATTAGCGGTGTTTTTGTCCTTTGCTACGCTGTTGTTTTTAACATTGTTAAAGTTGTCAGGAAAAATACGATCATCTTTAATACTATGAGTACTTGGTGAATCACGCTTTTCATTGCTTGTAGTTATTTGTTTCTGAAGAAGATGTTGTGGCTGAAGAGATATTTCATTAAAGTCCAGCCCAGAACCGGCATGTATCTGCTTGGTTAAGGAGTCGGTAGTAGAGGCATTCTTTATCAAGTCACTATTACTTTGTGAATCTTTTCTAATTAAAATATTACCTGAAATCCGATCAGCTGATAATCTTGAGTTACGTCTGTAACTGCTGGGAACTAAATAAGATAGTTGTTTTTGGTCCACTTTAATCTTATCTTCATCAATAGTCAGCAGATTTGAATCACTGTGTGATGTAACTTTAGAGTGGAAACTGGATTTCGATGATACTGGGACATGATCGCCGGCTTCCAAAATAATGTCACTTTCACTTTTGTCAGATGAGAGGCTAGCCTTTAAAGCCTTACTGTGCAAGTCCTGAAAATCATCCTGTTCTTCTTCACTTTCACTTTCTAACTGAAAAGTTTTGCTGCTAACATTGAGATATTTCTTATATGTAGGCTCTGGATTTGAGACCAAAGAAGGCACTGGTAAATGTTCCAGGTCATTAGGTTCAACAAGTGATGTTTTATAATCAGGTTCCTTTTTGATATTTAAATCTTTGGAATCTACAGTGCAGTCTTCAGTTGTGTTTGCAGGCGCAATACTTAAAGGAGACGCTGATTTGCTATTTTTGCATAGGTTACTACTGGAAGATCTATTTCTAGATTGTCGGCTTTGATTAGATCCTTGCGATCTGGTTTTCGCCAGTTGTCTTCCATTAATGAAGCTGCCGCTTGAAGAGTGGTTGTGTCTCTTGCGGTTGACTTCGTCTATGGATTTAATTTTGTGAATTGAAGAAGTAAGACTAGCATCATTGCTGTTTATAGACCTTGGACTATTTCGCCCATGTGTGTTTAAAAAATCATTCATGTTATGTATTGATGTATTTTTATTTGGTTTTGTATTGGGTGTTTTAAAACTGCTTGTTGATATGTTCCTGTTTTTCACTGAAAACTGTTTGAAATGTCTTTTGTTTGTTCCTGTCAAGGTGTTAACACTTGTAGAAGAGTGGCTATTATTAAATTCTAATTTTTTCTTTTCCTCTTTTTTATTTCCGTTTGCTAAATTTTTGAAGGTGCTATTTGAATCTTCCTCTTTAATACTAAGCTCTGCCTCTTTTTTATCACTTGAAATGCTGTTCATTTCTTTTGCATAATCCTACTTTCCATAAACCGTATGGGTATTCAAGCTTAAATAAAACAAAAATAAGTGGAAATATATACACAATGATATGTGGTTTTAAAGTATTTTGTTTGCTTTTATTTGCACTAAATGGCTTTTTACTTTTAATAATAGCTCTGAGTTGTTCTTAAAATTCTCAATTTTCTAATTAAAAAAATAAAATTAAAAAAAAAAAGACTGTGCTTGGACCAAAAGGACTTATTTTTCTGTGTGACAAAACTAAATATCCTCTCTCCACGTGCAACCATAAAGACAAAAACTATAGTACGCTACCATGTAGTATCACCAGTAATTGTATAATTGCCATTAAACGTGTACCCGCTGATTTCGCGCATAAATCTCTACACTTTTCTCTGCGTTGTTTGTAAAACATTGCTTCCAAAAGCTGTGTGTATTGGAATAAACTGGAAACTGGGTGTTTTTTTTGTTGTTAGCCCCAACCCTCAGTGTTATTTTTTGTTCTCCATAATAAAAAACCAACATAAGTTAGTAGCCCTGGCAAACAAATAAAAGTCTATACTAGTACGTTTCATTTTCTTTTTTTTTTTTTTTTAATTATTAAAACACACTTCTTTCTGAATTAATTGTGTGTTCAAGAGGCAACATCTGATTTTAGTAATGTAAGAATTGTATTGATGAAAGTTTAAAGTTTCTTTTTCGTGCAAATTATTTTTCAAAAATTCGAGTTTCCGAAAAAAGTTTTTCCTTTTTGGGACATTAACATGCCAATAACTTCCAGCCAGGGTATAAAAAGCCAGAGTAGGAATAAAAAGTCTTTTTCTAAAACTTTTGCAAATTTAGCTGCAACTCTATTTATCAAAAACATTCTTTCTCACAAAACCACAACGTAAATTACACGGAGCTGTAGTAGCACACTTAAGCACCACAACTGCAGGTTTAGTCGCACACCGACTTTGGACCCATGACTTTTATGGTATGTGTTACCCTACGAGGGCTGTATGGTTACCGGAGAATAACATTATAATACTCGATCTTGGGTGCAATGAATCAACCTTGGATATTTGCTTTACAAGCAAATAACTATATAAAGAATGCCTTCGTGCTTCTTGTCTGGGATTGATTGCAAGGATTGGGGATACATTTCCATTTCTTTATATTTTTTTTCTTGTTTTCGTTCTCCTCTTATATAATCTCAATGTCGTTCAGCTTTCAGTGCTTGCTCTTAAAACTTGAATTGAAGCCGAGAAGTTCGTTTATGCCCTGAGTCCAGTCGTTTTCGTCTTTGGCTATGCAATGTATTCCAGGTACATTGCTCTGTTGATATGGGTTTTCCTTGCTAACCATTAGCATATCTTTGAAAGGAATGTCCTGGTTCTTTGAGGTGTATATTGTGCCAACCTCATTAATGATGTGGATCTCATCGTTGTTGTTTAAATTACATTGAACCACTGAGTCTATAGATAATTTTGCAGGTGAGCCTTTCAACTGAGATACTCTATTTGTATCCACAATTTTAATTTTGATATGTGATGAGTAAGGTAAAATCAAAGGCCTAAATGACAGGGATCGTGGGCAAATTGGGGTCAGCATTATGCATGGAACCCTTGGAGAGACAATTGAACCACCGGAACTTAAAGAGTATGCTGTTGAGCCAGTGGGCGTAGAAAGAATAACACCATCTGCAATGGCTGTAGTCAGTTTCTCCCCGTCTATGAATATATCCATTTTCAGCAAATGAGGACTATTTCCTCTGTAAATGAAGATATCATTCATCGCAAAAACTTTGGTGTAACCTTGAATACTGTTCATATCCTCTTTCTTATCGCCAGACAGAAGTTTTCCTTCAAGATAACATGCCAATCTCGTTCTATACATCACCTTGGCTTTATTACACATGATATCCTGAAATGCCTTGTCAAACTCGCCTAGTTGATACGGCAGCAGAAATCCTAGTGTCCCTAAAGATATTGGAAGAACAGGAGGTACCGTTTTCTGGTTAAACATGCCTACAGCATGTAGTATTGTACCATCGCCACCCAAGGTTATGAGCAAGTCTGCTTTGTTTAAAATATCGTCGTCTTTACCTGAATAAAGAACAAGTGTTTCGTCAAAGTATCCGCACTGATTTAAAGAATTTTTAATGTCAAGCTTGCACTTTTCCTGCACAATTATATTAAAGTTCTCATATTTGTAGTAGATCTGTGTGAGTAGCTTTGTTATCAGCAGAGCCATGTCCTCTGTTGTCTCAGGCGTGTTTGGTTTCTTCACGATAAAAATGTTCTTTAAACTGTTTTTTCTTTTCCACTTAAGGGTTTGAAGCTTTGAGTTCATATTTATTGTATACTCTGGATCAACTCTGTCACGCAGATTTCTGACATCCTGGAAGCTAACATTGTAGAGTCTCAGGGCTGAACGTATCAGGAAGCTACTTCTTCCGAGATAATTTGTGCTTCTTCTTAAACTATGAACACCTAAAAAGTCTCTAGTAAAAACAGCTTTCGAAAGCATAGCACCAAGTGGAAAGTTTCTTATATACAGCGATATGCACCTCTTTAAACTGGGAAAATAAACCTTTTGGTGCAGAAATAGGTGTTAATTAGAGCGATGCTTCTGGGAGTTATGTCTTCTTTTTATTCCGTTATTGGAATCATCGGCTTTATTTCACAGTTTTTAGTTAAATTGGAGCAGTAGTCACGTTACCTAGACTGACCGGACGAGTCTCACCTGAATCAGAATATTTTAGAGCTGTTAATACGTATGTGAAATAGCCATACATTTAGCTTTTTAAAAGATTAATAATAGTTAGTAAATAAAAAATTGGATATTTTATTTCATAAAAGCATTTTATTTTTTCTCAGAGGCTTTCTGCTCCGAATAATCTTTATTGGATCAAAGTAACGCGAGCTTTTTCTGAGAATCAGAAATCGCAATAGCGTAATCAAAGGCAATTTCCTATATACATTTATTTTATTTTTGGTCCACTTTTGTTGAATCTTTGGTTATGTATAACAGAAATAATATATGTTTTCTTCAGGTTTTTGTCTCTTTTCAAATTTAACTTATGTGATTTCTAATGAATCAACTTCGTCTCATCTTAATTGCAAATGGAGACCGCCCTTTTATACCTTTTTACCTCGATAGTACCCCACTGAAAATTATTTTCTAGAGTTTTCGGTAATTATTATTTAACCTTTTCAAAAATTAGATATTGATAAGAACTTACTGTGGATAACAATTAACCCTACAGATAATTATCTCCTACAGGGTAGATATTCCAAAGAAAAATATCCCTTTCATGTTAAGAATCCCCGCAGATAATAGTCTTTCAAAACATTTAAGAGCGTCTAATTAAATTCATCTCTCTTATTTCAAGTAAATAATTTGGCCCTCTTCTCTGCAAATAAACAATATCTGGTGAGAGGATTTCCACCCCACTCATATTTCTTTGTTCGGATTTAACAGTTATCAGCTATTTAATAATTTACTGCATACAAAAACAGTTGCAGCCAATGGTTTCTAATCGTTCAACGCAGCAATTTTGATATTTAAACATTTTGCTTCTAATTAGCCCTACAACTATGCATTTGCAATCAGTTCTGTTTGTCTTATTAACTGTCCTGAATTTTGCTTCCAGCAAAAAGCTTATGGCAGAAAAATGCTTCACAAAGAAAGTTTCTTAACCAAAGAAGCATTTTCAGTTGTGCCTCTTGTTCACTAAGCATCCAAAACATATTTATAATCTAAAAGCACAGCTCTAAACTCTTAAATTAAAGATATAAAAAAATTAGCATGCATATATAGTCGTGTCGTTCATAATGTTAGCTCAAGATAATTTCATCTGAGAAACGAGACTCCTCAGAAGGTGGTCCCCTCTTTAGGCTGTGGAAGTGCTTTGTTGGCCGGATTTACCATCTCTTTTCTCAGCTCCAATAGGCAGTCCTCAATTGTGGTAGATCTCTTCCAGTTCTTCATGATGTTAAATTTGTCCACTATAACCTCACCAGATGTCTGATCAACGCACTCCAAGTTGATTTTAGAGACAAATTTGATTAAAGGTGGCTCATCAGGATACTTGTTGCTGCACTCAATTTCAACAGAGTAGATTCTGTTTGCATGAACGGAGTTTGGAGCACCCAGAATCGTACCGTTCCAGTGCGTCATGGAAACATCATCGGAATTAGCGAGCCCGTAGGAACAAGCCTGGGAACCGCCCTTTTCACCTTTTTCGAGCTCCTCGAGCAATCTAAAACTTCTTGGAATAGCCATTCTGATTATATAGTTTTGGGGAAGTGTTGTTGCTGTTTTTTCACGCTCTGTGGTGGTGGATTAGTGTGTTTTGGTAGTGTTATATTTGGAACGTAAAATACAAGAAAGGGATCAGAAAGCAGCAAACTGAAAACGTTAATCTCCGATAGCATTTTTACGAAAAATGGATCTATAAAAAAAAAAAAATTAAAAAAAAAAATGTGCTACCATATCACTAAATCCCAGCTGCAAGATTCTACTGATTATTTTACAGCCATCTTGCCCGCTTCATGTATAAAATACCAGAAAAACAACAACCAGCGCTCTGAAATTTCTTAAACAACAAAATAAACAGGTATTCACAAACACGTAGCTTCCGCTTATAAACAGCACCGCTCTTCTCACACTAATACATCCTCCAACAAATTTTCAAACGAAGTTGATATTGTCACGTGATATAGGTTATTTTTTTAATCATATTTCCTCTTTGGGCTATTCCGTTCCGCGTTTGTTTACATGCCATCAGCAACTCAAAGTGATCAAATTGAATTTTAACATGAACAGTTTCATACAAACAGTTCTCTGAAACCAACTCAGCACTCTGATTGGTCAATGTTTTGAAAATGGTGTTATTTTCGCTCAACACACAACGTTTTTTGCAGTCCAGAGACACCAAAAACACTGCAAGCAAGGATATAACTTCAGTGCTGCTCTGTTCTGTGGTTCTTGCCGCTACAATACTCTCCCTGTACGGTGGTTTTAACAGGTATATTCTACGGTACGAGCAAGCATCGGACATACCAAAAGTCTATTTCCAGAATAGACAACTCACCAGCAACATAGGAAAGAACGGAAAATGGCTGTACGGAAAGGTTCTTTCGGTGGGAGATGGTGATAACCTGAATTTCTATCACATGCCAGGTGGTTTTTGGGCAGGATGGGGAACGATAAGGCACGAGCCAAAACTTAAACTGAACACTGTCAAAGCAGCGAGAAATAGTCCGCTAGTGGTCTCACGAGACGACTTCAATCCGTTATCACTAGCCTGGGGTTTTCTTTTAGGGAATACGAATGCAGAAACAGGTCGTAAAAGGAAATCTTCATCAGCAAAATCAGAAAAGAGTAATTCAAAAAAGAAACAAGAAGCCAATTCAAAATCAAATATAAAAACACAGGCAAGCAAACGAAAAAAGAGTAGTTCTAGTCTAAAAAAAGTGAACTGGTTCAACAGAGCCTACCAAACATGGTTTGCTGACAAAACTTCATCCCACCATTTTATGAGTTTGCCCGTGTACTACAGCAATAACTACAAGCACAAGACCATCTCCATCAGATTATGTGGTATTGATGCGCCTGAAAGATCTCACTTTGGCTCTAAAGCACAGCCTTTTTCCGATGAGGCAATGAACTTTTTGAAGCACACTCTCCTCAACAAGAAAATCTATGTGAAACCGCTTGAAATCGACAGATACGGCAGATGTGTTGCAAGAGTAGTTTACTATGATGGTTTCCTGTTCAGAAAAGAGAAAGATATCTCCTTGGAGATGCTGAAAGTCGGATTAGCTACAATCTATGAAAGCAAATCAACAGTTGACTTTGACGGGCAGGAAGAAGCATATAAACAAGCTGAACTAGAATCGAAGAAAAAGAAACGAGGCATGTGGCGACTAAAAAAACTGGAAACTCCAGCTGAATTCAAACGGAAACTGAGAAGCTAAAAACTGTATATATGGCAGCGGGTTTTCTACACGTAGCTTGCAGTTGGTTTGGTAGGCCTGCTTAGCATTAGAGATGTTCTTTATCATGAGTAGATGGTTTTTATCCTCAGAAAGAGTTTATCCATGATGTGCCAGAGGTTTGTTCTTTGGGATTTCTGTTTCGCTTGACCAGGAACCGTTAGAAACCTTGTGCAGTAGAAAAGATAATTAGCAATGGATCAGATGGTCCGTACAAACAGTCTTGCACATTTGATGCAGTGTGTTGTAGTTTTGTTCCTCCTGCCACATTCAGCTATAAAAATTCTAGCACTTTGGATCAATGTTCCTTCTCTTTTCCTCCTCTCTGATCTCAAACATGATCTGGACTGCGATGAAGAGGCACACATTGCTGACAACAAAAAATAGAAGCCCATTTGTTGTAAAAAAGAGGTCATTCAAAAACTTTTTGGTACCCTCTTCGCCCAAACAGAAGCCAAATACGTTGGCTATCATGAGCAGCCAGATGTTTGCAACACATCCCACTCCGCTAACGATCCTGTATACAGTAGGTTGGTTGTGAAGTAACTTGTAGGTCATGCCGGACAAAAGTATCTCAGGAATCAAAAACAAAACAATCATCCATCCCCAGATGAGAAGCCTTAGCTCAATATCATGCCATATAGCAACAAATGTAAAGACACATAGGGATGCTATGATTCTGTTTGAGCCTCCGCCAAGCGGAATGTAGATGTATCTGGTTAACCACTTATTGAAAGATCTGTGCCAGGATCTCCAGAATTTCAGGGCAGAGAAGTTGTTATTCATGCAGCGCAGCATGTTTTCTGGCGGATCAATATTGTCTAACAGAGACCATAATCTGAAGAATCTCCAGGGAATCAACAGCTTCAACCAGACTAGATTCAAATTAAACAGACCAATCATAGATATCTGATATGGAGACAGCCCGTCCCAGGCTTTGAATTTTGAAAGTGCAACCACATATGTGTAGTGGAGTAGCACCTCCATGACTAGTAAACAGAATGCTAGTCTGAATAAATATCTTATTTTGAATTTTTTATCCGTCTTCAACGGCTCACTGTTCTGGTACAAAAAGTCATTAAAAGTTATTATTGGCCCAGCAATCAGAAGTGGAGCATAGAGCAGATAGCCAAATTGGTTTATGAAGTTATAATTTGTGATGTCATGTCTGAAAGTAAGTCTTTCTAGATCTGTTACAGCATGAATATCACTTTTCTTTTGCTCATTAGATGTATCTTTTGAGTTTCTGGATCCTGCTTTTGGTGTATCATCTTTAGAAAGCAGCTCAATTGACGTTTCTTCCTTCTTTTTGCTTGTATTTAGCTCACTGGCTTCCATGAAATCCACCTCATAGCTCAGTATTCTTAAAAGCATGAAGTTATAGAAAACATCCCATCTGCTGACGATTCCTGTACTGAAAGAGTCCAATGGTTTAAGCAGGAATAAAATTTGCTCAAATCTCCACTTTCTAAATTCAACATTGAAAAATAAGGTTCCTAGTCCAACGACAAAAACAAGAATCTTACCTGTCTTAAAAGCTTTCTGTTTTATACAAACTATGCTTACTAGATGAATTAAACCAATCAAAAACAGGATCTTCAACATATTGACACCGTGGAGGACAAATAAGAAAATAAATCCAAACCCAAAGTCAAATAACAACCTTCTCCCGCCAAGCAAAAACTTTAGTGCGGTCTTTTTCAAAAACAAATGACCTATAACCACTACAGACAACAGCATCAAATTGTCCCTGAAAAACTTATACTGTTGATCGGAGTTGTCAACTTTTCTTCCTAAGATCCACCCATTCGACAGCAATCTCTCAAATTTGTTATAATTTTCATTTAATGGCGATGTCGCTTTAACTGTGGTATAAAACATGTTTGGTATTATTAGAAGACATGCACAAATATACACTTTGAACTCCAAAGACTTCCACTTTGATGGTGTTTGAGCCAAAGAAGTGCTGCTTTTTTTTGGAACAATTCGGGTATCAAGCGAATCAATCGCAAAAAACCTTTCAACTGTTTTGAAAACTGACATTGTAAGCCTTTTGTTCTTGGTTATGTTGCGCATTTATTACATTGATTCAGTTATTTTCAAGTTTATATTCGCGAAACTGTAACTCCGTCGTTTTTTGGTTGCTGAAGTTTAACCACATGACCAAGTTTGTGCTTGTATGGAAGAGTATAGAAGTCAATCAAACAAGCTTTATTAATCATAGTATATAAAAAGAAATATTTATTACCCAAAGCTATAAATGGCTTCTGCTTAGTGCAAAAAAACGTTTTTTAATACTAAAAAATGATTAGCCTTAAAAGTGGCTAACTAAATATTGTGGCAGTAAAAAGAAGGTTTAACTGGTGATTTCATGTTTTGGTTATATGCATTCCAAAGATATTCTGTGCAGAAAAAGGTACCCTCTGATTCTGCAATTAAAATTTTTGCTCTGAAATCATCATTAAAGCACTTCAGGCTCTCATTTTCCTTCGTTGAATGTGCTTTTACTTACCATTTAATTGATGTTCTAATATTTTTGTTTATTGACCTAATATGGTAGCGTAGAATATCATGAAAGGGAGTCTGTTCAAACAGTTTTATGAAGCAAATTGGAACCGGTCATGATGATAAAGAAAGTGTTAAAATCATTTCGTTTTACCCTAAAACAGGTTATTTTCACTCTCTTTGGTATTAATCAATAATATATACTATTTGACTGGTAAAAAATCCTTCACCTCAGACTCAACATAGTCCCAAAACTTTTCACAAACTCCGTTCTCCAATGCAGCGTTTATATCATAACGTGGTGTTTCAGTTTTACCAAACGGAACAATGTAATCACCCGTTTTCAAATCAGGATAAAAGCAGGCGTAAAGTTCACTGATGGCACCAAATCTTCCGTCATAAAACATTTTGCTCCACATATACTGAACAAACCTAGGATAGTCACGAGCAAGGTCCGTTGTTAGAATACCAGGGAATACTGAGATAGATTTGATTCCGTATTTCTCAGCACCGGTTTTCAATCCGTATGCTTTTGCCTGTAAAATGTTTGCAGCTTTACTTTGGCCATAAAGGATACTTGCATTAGGTCTAGTAGTGAGATCCACATACTTAGGATCCTGAACATTAAAACCGTATGGACCTGGTGCAGCCATGTGAGCGCATGACGAAACCCACACTATTCTTTTCAAGGAATCGTCTTTTTTCAAAAATAATGGATCTAGATACGACTGAAGAAGCTGTGGACCCAGAACATTGGTTGCAAACATTAATTCAATGCCAGAGGAGTTGCTTCTATCATTAAAGTTTGACATTAAACCGGCGTTGTGGATTATCAAGTTGACAGTTTTGTCCTTTAAAATTTCTTGCAGTTTCAATCCAGTTTTTTTAACCGAATCAAACTCAGACAAATCACACCCAGACACTATCTCTAAAGAGCCTTTGGTGTCTTTGTTTTTTGAAAGAAGCTCCTCTTTGGCTTTCTTACCTCTAGTTTCACTTCTCACAACACCGATCACGTTACAGTTTTTTGAAAGCAAAATATCCACAGCTTGGTAGCCAATCCCAGTGTTCATACCAGTGATAATACATAGTTTTCCTGTCAAATCAGGATAATCAGCCTCTGTAAACTCCTTATTATAAGTCGGTCTGATACCCTGGTAAAGATGCTTTAAGGATTGAAATATTGATTTATTAGGCGGTTTAGGTAGGTCAGCAAAGAAATCCATCTTGAAAATTGGTTCAGAGTTTGTTTTTGATTTAGGTTATGGGATGGGAATGTATTTCGATGATGGTAGAACAGTTTTTCTGCTGTGTTAGCATACTATTTAATAAAAATACTGTGTTCCTTTAAAACTTGAATTTTATTTTTTCAAAATCTAAATATTTTAGAAAAATCCCCATATGGAACATGTCACGTGAAGGGATTCGCTAGTAGCAAAAGTAGACAACAACGTAGTATCTGAAGTAAGGATTGTGCATCCTGTATCTGAAAGATCTAAAGTTGTATGAAAAATAATATATTATAAATCTAAATAATATGTTAAAGTTTATAAAAAAGGTAAAAGTCAAAAATTAATGTTCCTGTAGTCCTTTTTCTTGTTTTAAGAAGGGTTCTTGTTAACAAGAAGTTTTTTGTTTTGTTGATTACAAATGCAGTTTTACAAGATAAATTTATATTTAAAATCTAACATTTTTTTAGTTAACTACTTATTTTACAGATATAAGTGATAAAAAATACTTTTTTTGCTGCAGATCTAAGAAATTAGGAACTGATATTGCATTACTGTGTTCTACGGGAAACAAGTTAATCTAAACCCGGTCCATTGTTTCACGTGATTTTTACATTTTTTACGCTGTTATACTTTTTTTTTTTTTTCTTAAAACCTTATAAAGGATTTTTTAATTTTAAATATTACTTGTAAGCAGAAAAGTGAAAAATTGTATCATAGGAAACAAAGTTCTTCCTACAACTGTGGCCTTCTTTTTTAACCAGCCGATTTTTTATTTTTTAATCTTTTGAGTGTCACATAAGCATATAAGCATGTTTTCTTCTTTTGCTTCCTCTCTGAGTGCAGGCTCTTCTTACAAGATTGATGCAGCTTACAATTGCGGAAACATAATTATCCCAAACTACTTAGGTTTCTGGCAAGTGCATGAAGGTACATCCAAAAAAACTGGGCTAAAGGTTTCTATTTTTAAATTTGATAAGAAAACTTTTGAAGGGTATGTTGGCGACAAGAGAATCATCAAAGAAACGTATAACAAAATAGAACTGGATATGGCGAATATACAAAAAATAAAGCACCCAAACTTTCTAAATGTTATTGAGCCCTTGGAAGTTCACTCAAGAAGTTTTATATTTGTGACAGAATTTATCAGTGGAAATTTGCGAATGACATATGGGAATGATAATATGTTCACACTAGGAAATAAAGGTGGAAATGATAAAGACACTCTGTTGTTTAAAAAAGGTCTATATGAGCTAAGTAAAGCGTTAGATTTTGCTCACAACAAGATTAACAAAGTGGTTTTGAATCTGAATCCAGACGTTATTTTTATTGATGGAAAGGGGAGCTGGAAAATTGGTTCATTGGTTAAACTGCAACCCAAAGCAGATACATATTTTGATCTTAACTATTCCAATGAGTACGAATACGGAACCAACGTTAACTACTTTGCACCAGAGTTGGTATTAGACGGTAAACTGAACTATACAAGTGATTATTTTTCTCTAGGTTTAATAGTTTATTTTTTGTTTTATGGGTCTGACTTATTGAAAATTGAAAATCAGTCTCTTGAGATCTACAAACTAGAGTATAGAAAATTGGAAAGCAAAATACTAAAGATAGGTTACAAAAATCTGTTTCCTTTATTAATAATTAACAATCACGATTACTTTTTCATAAGATTTCTAAATGCTGTCATGAACAGGGATTATGGAATGAGATGCATGTCTTTACTAGACTGGATAAATGACGAGTTCAATTCTGACGATGATAGTAAAGACAACGAGTTGATAAAAACTTTATTGTTTATTGAAAAAGGTGAATTTTATTCTGTTGATTCAAAATCTCAAATTGTATTTCTGAATGGATTAGCTAAGATCTGGCATGAATTTAACAGGCAAATCGTTCTCAATCAAGTGGTTGCATTGTTGATGGAGATTGTGACTCTCCACTTGGGAGAGAAACAGAAAAAGCATGATGAAACTGATTTAAGTTTTTTGAAGATCTCTATTACCTTACTTTTAGATATCTCCAATGATGTTTTGACAGTTGATGAGTTTACTAATAACGTTTTTGAGAAGCTTGTGTTTGAAAAGTTGATTATTATTAATCAAATTTTTGAAATTTTTTTAATGAGAATTGACATTTTTAAAACAAAACTTCAACCAGAGAGCTTTTTGTTTTTATTAAATGATGTGTTTTTGAAAAGGATCATTAAAAAAGATTTGGTAAGCACTCCCGAAAATCTCATTTTACAGCAGGCTATTTTATCAAAACAATTTATTGCTACTCTTGGCTCATGCAATAATTTTGAATTTACAAAAAATTATACAAATCCTGTTCTACTGAAAATATTCTCGTCTACCCAAAGTTTAAAAATTAAATTAAACTGCTTAGATGTTATTGAAGAGCTGGTTTTGATGGAGAAGATCAATAAGTATCAAATTAGTGAATCTATTTTAGGTATTCTTGAAAACAACAAAACAAACCACATTAAAATAGCCGTAGCTATACTAAATTTGTTGAAAAAACTAATTCAATCCAAAGACTTTTACAACGATGATAAAGAAATACTCCTTAATAGAATTTTATCTCTTCTATGGAAGCTTTCAATGACTCCTGGGTTGGACCTTGATACTTTTAGTAGCTTTCAAAGTATTATAAATTACACTACAAGAAGAATTCAAGAACTACAAATAGTTTTAATAAAAAGTCAAAGCGGATCTTCTAGTGCTAATGGGAACAAAGTTGGTGAACATTCTTTCCATGATATAGTCCAAAACGTGGATATTGAACAAGGTACTGATTCCTTTAATAATCTCGAGGAAAAACAGTTGCAGACACTTAATTTGAAAGCTGGCATTATGAAACCTACAATGACTCACAATGTGAACCCTATAAAGCAAAATAAATCTTTTGATGTTTCATCGGAAAAAGTCACATTGAAACTAGCCGATAATGTTTCAGCAGATCTGCTTAAACAAAAAGGACCCCAATTTATTTCTACTGAATTACTTCAACCCAAAACATCCCAAAACATTTCTTCCTCAGTTCTTCAACCAAAAAACAGATCAAATTATGTGAGCTCTTCTGTAGAAATGACAGTGCTGCAGCCAAAAGTTAAGAGATAATAAACGGCATATCCTGCATTTATCTGTTGTATGCGAAAAGGTAACAAATATTTCTATTGGTTTGTTTAAATCCGATATATATTTTACTCGACCGAAAACTGCGATAATTTTTTCTTTTTTTTTTTTCACTGGCTTGTTAAATTTGCAAGTTTAAAAATGTTGACTAAATCAATTTTACTGAACAAATGAAAATTTTCAAATGAAAGAAAATATATAAAAACCATGATTGGACTTAATATATTCATTATCAAAAACTAAATATTCATAGGTGTGCTCCCCAAAAACAATAACAGTTTTTACAGGTGTCAGCAGTTATCAAAGCAAAACAAAATTTCCACATTTATTTATTCCATAGCGTTGCTCAAACAATAAAAGTTTGTGCTTAATATACATTTATTTATTCTAATTCATTCTTAGCATTCAGCCAAATATCATAAAATATATTTATTGGAAATGATTTTACAACACTTAAGCAAGTCTATAACAAAAAAAAGAACCTCAAACAAAATGTTCATGGCAGCATACGCTGTAGCATTTGCTTCTGTAACACTGACAACACTAGCTCCATGCGATAAACATCTAGGAGGCAAGAACAACGGTATATCCAATGAATCTGTGGATGAAGAAAATCGCCCCATCAAAAAGTAAAATAACACCAGGCACAATTTAATTCGGACTTCAATATATTGATAAATTTTTTAAATATAGAAATGCAAAAAGACAGAAACTTAATTTTCTATGTAAAGCATTATAAATAAAAAACTAAAATCATTATAAATAACAAAATAAAAACATTACAATGTTAATTAAAAATAATAAACCCCCATTAAAACAGTTCAGGTTTTCACTTTGCCAAAAAGTGAAAAAAAATAAGATTAGACATCGGTCCCGGGCGGGGTCGAACCGCCGATCTTGCGATTAACAGTCGCACGCCTTAACCAACTTGGCCACGGAACCTCTAATAATCGAATCTTGTGTGAAAAATTTTAAATTTTACTTATTCTTCGTTAATAAAAAGATTTAAAATTTATTTTACCCTTATCAATAATCATTTTTGCTGGTTCTGAAAATTTATCCAGCTAAAGAAACTGCTAAATTGATTTTACAAGTTTTGTTATTTTTTATTAAACCACTGCCAAAGCTAGCTAACCTCTTGTTCATATATATATAACGTACGTGGGTGAAGATAAGTGATATATCTGAAAATTTTTGCTATTTAGATACAGCTGTAGCAAACACTTCACGTTTCAATCTAGGGAACCCAATTAAAAGTATTGGTTTATACTTCTGTTTATTACTTTCCTTTGGTACCAACATCGGTATTTGTTTTTTTTTTCAATATTAATTTCTTATAGCTATCAACAAATATTTTAAAATATAAGCGTTTCTAAGTATATTTTTAAAAAAATTTAATTCACAAAAAAGTTTAGCATGCATACTTTGTTGTCCAATGGTCTGTCAAAGTAAATATAATAAAATTGTGATAAAATAAAATTTATAATTCTGAATAAAAAGTAAATGCATATTAATATGAAATTAAGACTCCAGAGTACGAAAATTTAAAATAATAAAAATTCAATAATTTAATATACACTAGAAAAGAAATTTCAAAATATTATCTAGAGAATTGTTTACTATATAAATTATATAATTGATAAAACAAATAATAAACAAAAACAATTATGCAAACAGTTACGCAAAAGATTTTAAAACTCCAAAGAGTAACACTTCAATTTCATTAAGTGACAATTCTCTGCATCATCTTCCTGAAGTTCAGGTTTTTGGCAAATGATTTTCAGCTACCCGTTATAAAAGTTAAATGTTCTAAATAGCTGTTTTAATAAAACGTGTGTTATTCCGCCCTATTTGGAATTTTTAATTTTTTAAAAAAATAAAAGGAACCAATTGTTAACATAAAAACTTTTCTCCACTTACTGTCCCAAAAGTGTTCACTCCTTGATAGAAGTTGTTAAAAAGAAAATTGTGTTGTTCTTTGAGTATAAAAAATAAAAAAAATTTACCTGCTTTAAATTAATGGTGCTAAAGAAAAATCATTAAATATATGTTTAAGTGAATGCTCTTTAACTCAAGCTAGAAGTTAAAGATATTCTATAAACAAGAATTGGTGAAAGAAATTGTATTGATTAAAAGTTTCACTTAAGTGCACGTGACTTTGGCCTAAAAACAGAAAATTTTTTCTTTTTTTTTTTTTCCCATATAACTTCTATCGAAAAAAAAAAACACAGGTCAGCAAAGAAAACTTCAAGACAAAAGCCAAATAAAGCTTAAAAGCACCAATCAAATCAAACACCAAATAGTGAACGCATAGTCTTAAAGATAGTAATTCAGCTTTAATTCACTTTTTTATTATTTATATTTATAGACTCTTATATCGATATTGTTTGTTTTAAAGTAAATACTCGGTTTTCTATTACCAAATTTAACTTGTTTGTAGTTTCTTAGTAATACAAGTAATTGGAACAGAAGAAAAAAAAGATAATACAACATGTCTGAGGAAATCAATTCTAGCCACGCTATTGAAGATAAGCAATTAGAAAACGTGCATGCTGTGACTGACGTTAACAGTGAACCAGAGATCCCAGTAAACGATTCTAGTAATGAAGCAGATATTTTAGCAAACGATTCTAATGCTGATGCTGATATTTCAGCCAAAGATTCCACTGATGAAGAAGCAATTCCGTTCAACGCCGCCAATAGTGAAGCAGAGGTTTCAGCCAACAATTCTAGTAATGAAGCTGATATTCCAGCCAATGATTCCAGTAATGAAGCTGATATTCCAGCCGACAATTCTAACAATGAAGAAGCAATTCCGTTTAACGTTTCCGATAGTGTAGTGGTGGTTTCCTCCAACGATTCTAGCAATGAAGCTGATGTCCCAACCAACGGTGTTAATAATGAGGAAGCAATTGCGTTCACCTACTCTAATGATGACAACGAACAAATTAGCGTTGGTGACGTAGAAGAACCAAAACTTCCTGAGTTAAGCCACCCTGATTTGGCAGTTGAAGAAGCGCAACAACCATTTGACAACGATGAATCTTTGTATGCTGATAATTCTAATGGGGAACCTGACGTAAGAGAAACCAATAAAGATGCTTCTTTGAATGAATCTGAATATGAAGAAGATGTCGAACCAGGTAAGGACTTGGAACCAAATGAAATCGTAAATGAAAATAATTCTTTTATAGATTCGCAGCTTGAGTTCTTAATTAACAACGCACAATTACTTAAAAGCAAAGAATTTTTAAACGCAAATTTTAACACTAAAATTTATCTGGTCAGTAAAATTTTATCCAAGAATGACGCTCTAAAAATACCAAGTGTAACATTCAAGGTAAACGAAAGAAGAAAGAGAGACTATTCATTGACTCAAGACAGTAATGGCACTAATCCGTTTGATAAAAACGTAACTTCTGAAGAATTGTCAAAAGTATACGAAGAATATTTGCAAGAGGAGGGTAGTAGTAATAGAGAATTTTATCCAAGAAACTCTAGACTCTTTATTGCCAATTTACCTCTAACAAATGTTACGAAAAAAAATTTATTCCAAATCTTTTACATTTATGGTAAAATCTTACAAATAAATATAAAGAATAATTTTGGTTTCATTCAATATGATTCTGCAGATTCTGTTTTGGATGCTATAAAGTTTGAATCCAAAAGGGAAAATTTCGGCAGAAAATTGGTTTTAGAGATTTCTAATTCTACAGCAAGACCTCAATACGACCACGGAGACCATGGAAAAAATACTAGCTCCACATTTGTTTCTTCTTACAAGAGATACAAGAATGGTGAATTGGTTAAGCCAAGGGAAAATTATAGCAATGGAAACGAAAAATCCATTCGTATTATTGTAAAACATCATTCAGACAGAAACGTAGCAAATAATTTATTTGAATATCTTTCTAAAAACAGAGGATGGTTAATTTCTATGAGTTTCCTAAAGCCACAAGAAGAATTAAAACACGCTATCAAAAATGCTGCTGGTGAGCAAAGTACCGGTTGCGTTATTATTAAAAACTCGCAGAGCATGGATGCTATAGTCTTTAGCAAAAAACCTAATGGTGAAACAACCTTGAATGAATACAGCAATGCTGATAGAAGAGATCTGATTAGATTGTTTTCTGGTGGAAATTCAGGTTACAAAAACAATTCTAAGCAACAGTTCCCAGGTATGGTTACTCCAAATATTCAACCGATTCAGGGATTTTCTCCAAATATGCCAAACATAATGCCACAACCTCCATACATGCAACAACCTCCTCCTGGTATTAATTTAGGTTATCCACAGTCATTGCCGCCGCAACCAATGCATATGCAACAAGCTCCTCATCAAGGTTTACCTCCTCAAGATACTTCAAGAGCTCAGCAACAAAATATGGGCTTAGACCAGAACGCTTTATTATCCCAAGTTCAAAATCTACCACCAGATGTACTAAAAAACTTGCTTGCTAATGCTCAACAACAACAAGTTTCCTCAAACAGACCCTCTTCACCACAAGCCCCAACCAACAATAGTAATAAAGATGTGCTGCAGTTGTTAAATAACTTGACAAAGAAGTAGTACTTATATATTTACATAAATTTTCGTTGTGTTTCCATCCAATATTTTATTTTATTTTTTTTTTTGGCTTCATTTAATAAAACCAATTGCAATTTATCGGATTTATGTTTTTTAAAAAAATTTCACATGGGGGAGCTGCCCAAGAAAAAAAAAACCAAGTTTAAACTGAATTTTTCAACCTTTCTTCTCAATATATTTTCATATAAATAGTGATTTCACATCATCGCATCTAAATATTTCCTCTGTTTAAAAACATATTAGATAGATACAAATAAAGCAGCCAGCTCTGCTGTTATTAAATTAAAATACAATAATGTCAGAAGCAACAGGTATTAGCACCGCTACAAACACTGGCAAAAAAGTCTCTTTGGATGATTCACAATTAGAAAAGAGTGGAAGTGTGGAAGGTACAAATCTTTCTCCTGCATCCAGTATAGATTATTATGATGACGGAGAACCACAACTTAGGAAACAGTTTTCCTTCATAAATTTGTTGGGGGTTGGATTTGGTCTAACGAATTCCTGGTTTGGTATTTCTTCGTCAATGGTAACAGGTATCACATCCGGTGGTCCACTGATGGTTATTTATGGTATAATCATAATTGCACTCTTATCGGTTGCTATTGGATCTTCTTTGGGTGAACTATCTTCAGCGTATCCGCATGCAGGTGGCCAATTTTACTGGACTTTAAAATTAGCTAGTAAGAAACACAGAAGGTTTTTGGCTTATATGACAGGGTTTTTGTCATGGATCGGATCTGTTTTCACATCCGCATCTACTACCTTGTCCGTTTGCTTTTTACTAGTTGGGTTTTATGCATTAACTCATCCAGAATTTGAGGTTCACAGATGGCACGTTTTTGTTACCTTTGAAATTCTACATGTGATTTTAAGTTGCTTCAACTGTTTTGGTAAAACCTTACCCATCGTCAGTTCTTCCGCCTTGTACATCTCTATTTTTTCATTTTTGATAATCACTATTGCTGTTCTTGGTGGTGCACATGGCAAATATCAAAATCCAAAGTTTGTCTTTGCTACTTTTTATAATGAAACTGGCTGGACAAACGGTGGAATAGCATTCATTCTGGGTTTAATTAACCCTGCTTGGTCGTTCTCTTGTTTAGATTGCGCAACACATATGGCCTTTGAAGTAGAAAATCCTGAAAGAGTGATTCCTCTAAGTATTTTGGGTACTGTGGCCATTGGTTTCATAACTTCATTCTTGTTTGTTATTGCTATGTTCTTTTCTATTCAGGACCTGGATGAAGTGCTTAACAGTTCCACTGGCTTCCCAATCTTGGAAATTTTTTACCAAGCTTTGAACAAGAGTAAAGCAGGTGCTATTGTGTTGGGATGCTTAATTTTACTAACAGCCTTTGGTTGTGTTATTGCTTGCCACACCTGGCAAGCTAGATTATGCTGGTCTTTCTCCAGAGACAACGGGTTGCCTTACTCTAAATACTGGAGACAGATTGATCACAGATCTAATTTGCCTTTGAATGCACATCTAATGAGTTGTGTCTGCATTGCTCTTTTGGGTTTGTTGTATTTGGCTTCTGAAACTGCTTTCAATTCATTGATTACTGGTTGTATTTCTTTCTTGCTGTTCTCATATTCTATACCTGTTGGTTTGTTGGTTTTCTATAAGAAAAGAAAGATTGTTAATGGGCCATTCTGGTTAGGCAAAATTGGTTTGTTTTTCAACATTGTTTTATTGGCCTGGACTGCTTTTGCATTAGTAGTGTTTTCCTTCCCATTTGTTAGACCAGTTGCCGCTGATAACATGAACTACTCATCTGTGTTTGTTGTAGCTGCCTTGTTGTTTGTGGTTTTGTTTTGGAAGTTTGCAGCATCTAAATCCTTCAGACTTTTGGAAGATAATGATAAAACAGAACCTGCAGAAGTGTTAAACACTTCTCAAAGCAGTGACGCTTCTTCTGCTCAGGAACTAATAATTGACCAAAAAGAGTAAGAGGATGAAAATAGAGTCTTTGTGAGTAAAAATGCTGGGCAAATCAATTGCAAAGATGTGTCTTTTTATAAAATATCTACACCAAACTGTATGTATACTTTTTATTGCTAGAAACGGATCTTATTAATAAAACAGTTACGAAATAAACATAATTTTCACGTGATAGAATTGCTTTTTTAGAAAAAAAAAAAAAAAAATGGCAAGTATCGATTATTCCTAAAACGGAAGCGTGAAAATATTGTATGAACCAAAATTAAAAACTGAAATTTAGTATTTAAAATTCAATAACAATACATCGTAAACAGATATATTGTGGCAAAAAGGGAAAAAATACCGTGAGAAACCATAGGCTTATACAAAAATATTACTATGTCTGGCATTGAAGTTTCCAAAAAGAGAAAGCACGAAGATGCTGAAGAACCATCTTTAAAAAAGCACAAGAAGGATAAAAAGGAAAAGAAAGACAAGAAGGACAAGAAGGAACATAAAGACAAGAAAGATAAGAAAGATAAGAGCGAAAAGAAAGATAAGAGCGAAAAGAAAGACAAAAGTGAAAAGAAAGACAAGAGCGAAAAAATCTCTTCTGCTGCTCCAACATCTGAAGCCAAATCATCTGCAGGCTACACACAGTCCAGCCAACTTACAAATGCTCCACAGTCAGAAATTGATCAATTTTTTAAGGACAATGAGGTTGCTGTTGAGGATCCATCCCAATCTTCTTTGAGACCACTGCTTTCTTTTGACCACATATCTTTAGATTCCAAGATCCAGAAAGAAATTTCAAAATTCCCAAAGCCAACACCAATTCAAGCTGTTGCTTGGCCATACTTGTTGTCTGGTAAAGACGTTATTGGGGTTGCTGAAACTGGTTCTGGTAAAACTTTTGCGTTTGGTGTTCCAGCTGTCAACAACTTGTTAACCAGCGGTAAAGGCAAAACCAATGGAGTCAAGGTATTGATCGTTTCTCCAACTAGAGAACTAGCCTCTCAAATTTACGATAACTTGAAGATTTTAACAGACAAATGTGGTCTTTTCTGTTGTTGTCTATACGGAGGTGTTCCAAAGGAACAGCAAAGAAGTGAATTGAAGAAAGCTTCTATTGTCGTTGCTACTCCAGGTAGATTGTTAGATTTGATTGAAGAAGGTGCATGTGACTTGTCCAAGGTTAGCTATATGGTTTTGGATGAAGCTGATAGAATGCTAGAAAAGGGTTTTGAAGAAGATATCAAAAGAATCATTGGCTCAACTCCTTCCAAAGACAGACAAACTCTGATGTTCACTGCCACATGGCCAAAGGAAGTCAGAGAATTGGCTTCCTCTTTCATGCAATCACCAGTGAAAGTTTCCATTGGTAACACAGATGAGCTCTCAGCTAACAAAAGAATTACACAAATCGTTGAGGTGGTTGACCACTTTTCTAAGGAAAGACTATTGTTGGACTTGTTGAAAAAATACCAGTCTGGTTCTAAAAAAGACGACAAGGTTTTGATTTTTGCTCTTTATAAAAAAGAAGCCACAAGAATTGAAAATCTGTTGAAAAGAAATAGATACAATGTTGCTGCCATTCACGGTGATTTGACTCAGCAGCAAAGAACTTCCGCTCTGAGCGATTTTAAGCAAGGAAAGTCCAGTTTGCTTTTGGCCACTGATGTTGCTGCCAGAGGTTTGGATATCCCAAATGTCAAGACTGTCATTAACTTAACTTTTCCATTAACTGTTGAAGATTATGTTCATAGAATTGGTAGAACTGGAAGAGCAGGTCAAACTGGTACTGCGCACACTCTTTTCACTGAAAATGAGAAACATTTGGCTGGTGCTTTGGTTAATGTTTTGAACGGTGCTAATCAACCGGTCCCAGATGAATTGAAGAAGTTCGGTACACACACTAAGAAGAAAGAGCATTCTGCCTACGGAGCTTTCTTCAAGAATGTTGACATGAGCATGAAACCAAAGAAAAAAACATTTGATTAGATTAGAAGTCTTTCTTTTTAGAAAGCAGGTATATATGTTGCCTGAGTGCTGTTTTAATAAGAACCTATAGAATGAGGAAATGGAACGAGTGAACTGAAAAAAGTAAAGATGAACAGGAACTCTGAAAAGAGGTGTACCTCACAATCACGTTACTTATTGAACCCTGATAATATCAGTCTGCTTTTTTACTCCCAGCAGTGTTTCTATCAAAGAAAATCTTTCCGTATAGTGCATCAGCATGAACCTTTTTAATAGGTTTATAACCTGCTAGGCTAGCAACCCAGTAAAATTAATCATAGTTTCAGTAGCAGGAAACCTGTGAAAACACATATATTCATGCTAATTGTTCACTCTATTTGCTGCTTTTCTTGTACAGTTTGTTTTTCATGTTCGGCTATAAAATCGGAGAAAAGTATATCCCCATATTTTGTGTAGGAATAGTTACTTGTGATTTAGGCACAGCATTTGTGCAGAAACTTTCCCTGACAGAAACATTTAACTAAAGAAACAACTTGTTACTCAGACAAAACTAATCAAAGTAGAATAAAATAAAATATTCCTTGAGAGTTTTCTTTAAGACATTAACTTCTTGTTCAAATTGACAAGCGTTTCTTTTTTTTCTCCGCTGTGAAGTCAAACCTTATTTCAAAGTCATGTTTAAAAAACTTAAACGCTGGAAAAACAACAAAAGTTCCGATTCAATCCACAAATCTGTATCTGAAGTGAGTCTGAATGATTCAATATCCTCTTCAGAGAGCGATTATATACCTATAAAGCTTGCGGGTTATGCTGCTGACACGAAACACAAGCTTCTCAAAGAAGACATGGTGCCGGAGCTAAGAACATTGATGCCAGGGAGAATCAAACTATACACGAGTTGGACTTTGCTGTACTCACTAGAACAAAATGGGGCTTCTTTAAATACGCTTTATCGATGTTGCAAAACAGAGTATGAAAATTTCAAACTAAAAAGCGCAGGTTTTGCAAGAAACGGATATTTATTGATGATTCAGGACATGAAAGATTCAGTTTTCGGTTTATTCACAAACGAACCCTTCCACCCCTTGTCCAATCATAAATTCTACGGCAACGGCGAATCTTTTCTTTGGCGAATTGAAGAGTCAGTTGTCAATAATGGTTCCTACACATTTGAAGGGTTTCCCTTTCAAAACGAAAACTTCTACATAGTATATTCTACAAACAATCTCTTACAAATCGGAGCAGGAGGGAGCAAAAATGGCGGTGCTGGTATTTGGATCGACGATATGCTTTATAAAGGCGGTTCTAATTTCTGCACAACATTTAATAATCCCGTTTTAAGCAAGCAAGGGGAAATATTTACTATTAAGGCGTTGGAAGTATGGAGAATAGGGTAGGTATTGTTTATTCATTAATATATTTATTAGAGATATCACGTGAGTCCCTTAGAGTACCAATTAGTCGTGAAAAAAATCACTAATTATTTACAGTTTAGTTTTGACACAATCGGATTTAATGTAAGCATTTCAAAAAAATTGATTTTATTAAAAGTCATTATACATATTTTTAATTACAACCAAAGTTTATATATAAATCTATTTAGCCACTCCATATCGTTTGAAGGGCTACAGGTTTTGGTTTTTTTGGTTCTCTATATGAGAAACTTTGGTTAACATATTCCTTGATTTCGCTCCAGGTGCTGTCTAATGCTTTATCTCTTCTTACCTTTTCAATATTTTTGCAATTCATAATGTTTGTAAAATTTCGAGCCTTCATTCTGTTACCATGATTTTGATGGTAGAAGTTAGTTGTGCTAAATAGTCTTTGCACTTCAACTGAAGTTGGAAGACAACTAAAAAGATCTTTTAGTATAGCAGATATAATGGAGTCTGGGAAAGCGCGCTGGTATTGGCTGTATAAGTAGGAATTGAGCCTTATTTTGTTAAAAATATTAGATTCATCTAAACTTCCATGCTTTTCAAAAAAAAGAGCTCCCCAGTATTTAATTTTCTCAACCATCACCGCAACTTCATGAAGGACACCGGCAACTAGTGAATTGTTTGTAGTGGAATTTTGTATTTGACTTGCATCAGTACCATCAAGATAATTATTATAAGCTCTAGTTCTTGTATAAAAACAATCAATTGAGGCATCTGAAGGCCTATTGGGGTTTTCAAAAATAAACATCTCTAGATATGAATCTTCGGAAGTCGAACACAGGGAATGCCTTTCTCTTGGCAGCTGATTGTTTGCAATGGCTTCTGCGCTCGAATTTAAAGGCAACGCACAGGATCTATAAACTGCATTGCTATTATTTATTAAAAGTCGCCTATTATCGTCCCTTCTTTGTCTGTTAGCTGTGGAAGCATTTTTAGCGTATTCATATTCTGAAGATCCATTTGGCTTTTTGATCAATGTGCTGGTAAGCTGACTATCAGCATCTAAAAAATTGATTTCAGAATAATGACTAGATATGTACAATATCAGTTTTTCAGATATGTTTTTCTTATAAGACTCTAATCCGTGTCTATCAATATGATGCTTAATATAGTCGTATCTCAATTGATCAGCCAAATTAGCCTCAAGTGATCTGGTACAATCACTCATTGATTTACTCATGCTTTCAAAAAAAGAGTCAACACTATTCCAGCTCAGACCATTTATGGATGCTAATTCAAAGCAAAAAAGTTGCTGGCAATGACAATAATTAATAATAAGGTGCTGGTAGTAAAAAATCGTAGTATCAAATGTTCCAAGAATTCTTGTGGTTCTTTGGAATATCCTAAACATTAAAAAAAATAGTTCATATACCAAAAAATCCAGCTCATTAAATTCCAATGCTGTTTCAGGTAAACCGTTTGCGGTCACAGTATGGGCAAATTGTAAAAGATTGTTTTTGTTTTCTAAAATTATTAATAAAGTGTCTGCTGCAGAATCCCAATTTAACCGATACATTGTTCGAGGCGCATCACTAAATCCAAAAAGTGCATGTTTTTGTAATGCCAGCATGCTATAGTACTCGTATAGTTTTTCTGTTTTAAGTAAAGTATCTGATACAAAGTTCTCTGTTATATTTGTTGAGACTTTATTAAAATTTTTGATTTTTCTAATTATTGATTTCAACATTGGTTTAAATTTTGTAAAAGTAACAGACTCTAAATCTTTTAAAGTGAATGTTTCCAAAAAAGAATCATCTTCGTCTGAATACATGCCGTTCGGATTAATTTCATTCATATTGATTTCTCCCACAGCTTCAATGTCATCTTCAAGAGATGCTTTTACCTGTATATCATCATCCAATGTTTCGACACTGCGATCATTGCCTTGTTCACTGTTGTCCCAATAAACTGTATCTATGTCATCAAATGTGTGCAAAGTATAATCAAACACTAATGAATTTAGCAGGTAGTTTCGAGCGCCAGTGACTGTTTCAACAATTGTATCTTCAAAATCAGTCTCTCTGAAATAGTATTTAGAAGTCAACAATTGAAGGCAGCAATTGATAATATGAATGCCACAGGATATCGAACCCATTCCATTCTCACTACAATATTTTTGCCTTGCTGATCTTATTGATCCTCGATCAGTTGTAATAAAACCCATATTTCTTTTGACCCCCATAAAATTGGATTCAAAATTATTAAAATCCTGAATGGCTGTACCATCTGGAAGCTGGACAAAAGATTTTATGCCGAGAAAATCGTTCGTATATGAAGGATAAAAATGTCCTTTATAAATTTGGAGGTTTTCATTATCATCACAATAAAAGTTGGTTCTAAAAATAATTGCATTAAAACTAGATGGGGAATAGTTATCAACTTGCAGGTCAGCCGAACATGCAGAAATACTTACACCTCTTTGAGATAGTATATTTCTTACCATTTTATAATCATGAAATAATGATACAGGTATCAAATCTTTGTTTTTTAAAAATGAGTTAGTGAAACTGTTGCTTACAGCCTCTTCAATTGTTTTTTGATAAAGTATAATCATACTCTCCATCGTACTTTTTACATAATGCCTTTGTGTTAGTATAGTTTGGTTATGGCCAAAAAGGTAAGTCATATAATCAACTAAACCATTTCTTTCTGCAATTCTTAAAATCCTAGTACACTGTTGATCTTGATAATGATCATAAGATCCTAATTCAAAACTATCAGCCAAATAATCGTGTTGTCTAAGATGTGATTGATGACTTGAAAAACTGTTTTTGGCTTTTTTAATAACATTTTTACAATATAAGCACAATAGTAATTTTTTATTTGAATCTACAGGTTTTAAAAAAATATTTTCATTTCTTTTTATTAGCGCAACTCCTTTCCCTTTTTGTGTATACTCTGGTTCCCAATATATGCCGTATTTATAAACCCTTAATCTATATTTATAGAGCAGTTTCAAGTCTTGGATAGCATCAAGGATAGGTGTTGTAGCAGTGCCCAAAAACGAAAAAGATCTTTTGATTTCAGACTCTGAAATATAATCAAAATATGTAGTTGGTGTGTTCAATTGACCTTCATCATCGTGAGTTACCGTACATCCGCAAATTTTAACAAGGGTTTCACCTTTAATGACTTTAAACATATCCCCCGCAAGATAATGGTATTGCTGATAAGAGCAAGGCAATTTATTGTATTTTATAACAAAATCTCCTCTAGCATTAATAGTATCGTCATATTCTGGCAAAAATTTATTGTTATAATTGCAATAAACATTTTTAGCAAAAATATTACGTACTGTTAATGTTTCTTCACCGGTGACTGGTGGAAACTGCTGTAATTTATCTAACAAATGAAGTTGTTCATGTGTAGTTTCTACACCTTCCTCATAAAATTCTTCACCTCTATTGAGTAGGATAAAGTTAATATCTTGTAAAGCGTTTTCTTTTGCTACTGTTCTTCTTCTGGCAGGCGCACTCCTAGTGTCATGATTGACAACGTGGAACATAACGTTAGTTCTGGTAAACAACTGTTGTTTCAAGTAAATCTATATTTGTTACAAATATCGGTGCACACAGAACCTTTTTTGTTAAATTTATTAGTCTAGTACTGTTTACATGTGCATAATTTTTACTATGATCAACGTTTTTCCCACTCTCAACAACCTCAAAAAAAAAAAATTTTGATTCAAAAAGCATAATTTTAAATAAACCTTTTCTAGACACATACATAACACGAGAGTCTTACGATAGCATGTTAAGAGTTTCATGAACAATTCCTAAATATAAAAGAGAGTACAGGAGAATAATTTAAGCATTACAGTGAAGTTAATTTTCACGTGACCTTTTTTTTTTTTTTTTTTTTTTTTTTAAGAAAACTCTGGCAAACCTTGCGCGTATAATCTGTAATATTTCTCTAGATTTTATAGCCGACAACGGTTGGTCACGTGTGTTATTTTTTTTTTTTTTTTTTGTAAGGAGAAATTAAAAAAAAAAAAAAAACGTGTGCCCTGATTTGTAGCAACACATTTCTATTTCTTATTATGAATACACCTATACACAAGTCACCTCTTTTTATTTCAAAAAGCATACCTATAAATATTCTGTGAAACCAAAAGAAATACATTTTTTGATACTAAATGTCTGTTTCTGGCTCTAGATTGTCGCCATTTGGAAACATGTTCCAAAAATCCCTGCACGATCTTATTGTTTCAATAAGAGCATGTCAGCGAGATCCAGTGGCTTTAAATGAAACTTTGAACAATGTTTTAAAAGAATGCAAAGAAGAGGTTGTATCAACAAACATGCACAAGAAATCGACAGCGGTGTTAAAGCTGACCTATTTGGAAATGTACGGCTACGATATGTCGTGGTGTTCCTTCCATGTTCTAGAAGTTATGAGTAGTTCCAATTTCCAAGAAAAAAGAATAGGCTATTTGGCTGCCCAGCAGGCGTTCAGAAATGATCCAGAAATGTTAACATTAGCTACAAATTGTTTGAAAAAAGATCTGACATCCCACAAAAAACTAGACATTGGAATTGCAATGTCAGGAGTTTCATCCATTGTGACAACAAATCTTGCTAGGGATATCAGTGATGATTTATTTAAAATGACAAGACATGGGGATCCATATATCAGAAAGAAAACAGCAGCAGCTTTGGGGAAACTGTTTTTGCAGTACCCAGAAGCTTTAAGGGATGGGTTTGACGACTTTTTTCAGCTGCTACAAGACCCAAATGACTCCGTTGTGCTAGTAGCACTTGGAGTTATATATGAAGTAGCCAGAATAAATCCCTCCCCTTTCATGAAGTACATGCCCTTTTTCTATGACATGTTTGCTGAGTTTGAAAATAAGGTTTGGATGACGATAACGTTGCTGAAAATCTTTACTATATTGGCAAGACATGAACCAAAACTGAAACAAAAACTACTGCCAGTTATCATGACTCTAATGGACCATTCGGCTGATTCCCTGAAATATGAGTGTTATTACTGCATTGTCAATGGTAATCTTTTGTATGAAGACGACTACGAGTTGGCGAATGATATTTTAACTGAATTAAGAGACTTTTGCATATCCCAAGATCCAAACTTACGATATGTCAGCTGTCTGCTATTCCATAAGATTGCATGCATCAACAAAAACTTTATAACTACTAACAATAAATTTGAGGCTTTGATTTTGAATTTCTTGGATGATCCAGATATTATTATTCGTGGTAAAGCAATTGATTTGCTAGACCATATAATCAGTAGCAAAAATATTGAACCTATTGTCAAAGATTTGTTGGAGTCATTTAAAGAAGATGAAGGAAGTAAAGCAACGACTCCAGAATATAAACTGAGAGTCATCAACACTGTCTTACAACTTTTTGTTGAGAACGACTACGAAAACATAAAGGATTTTAATTGGTATGTAGATGTTTTGGTTTTGTTTTTGAAAGAAATAGTCGTTCTTCAAAAAAGCCAAAATTTGAGAACAGAGCCAACTATAGAAGAAATTGGAGCACAAATGAACAGTTTGTGTTTAAAAGTGCCGGACTTGAGAGAATATGCTTTGTATAAGTTCTTAGAACTAATTATAGATGAGCAGACATATGTCTCTTACAATCAAGTCCTGAAGAATGCATATTGGTGCATTGGGGAGTTTGCAGCAGAGATTAGCGATTGTGAAAGCATGATTACGGCAATATTAAGTAACACTGAATGGTTAAAAAAACTGAGCTACGATTCTCTGGCAACTTTGCTACCATGTTTAATTAAACTGTTCTTAACATTTTCAGAGGAAATCAATGAAATTCAAGATCCGGAGATGTTTAAACGGGTAGATAAACTTGGAAATATGATACTTGAATTCCTTTCTTCCCTCTGCGAGTGCAAAAATGTTGAAGTACAGGAAAGATTGACTGAATTTACAGAGCTTATGAAAGTAATTATTGATTCACTTGAGTACGCATTGAACACACAGGACCAAGATCATCAAAAACAGTTGCCAGAGTTAATTACAAATGTTTTGCCACAGCTGTTTAATTCCTGGGATATTAGCCCAATTCATAAAGGCGAACAGATAAAACTGCAGCACAAGCTTGACTTAAGTTATTTGGATGATGTTGAATTTTTGAGCAAAAAAGATTATGATTCCTTGGAATCTTTGGTTAAAACATTAACAAAGACAGATTCAAGTAAAGCATTGAAATCCACAAAAAAATTCAATAAAGTTTATGGGGATCTGAATACCGATGCTAAAAACTTTTCGAGATTCAGTGATGATTCAGATTATGAAGACACAATGCAATCAACGGATAACAAAGGTTTGCTGAATAATGCTGAAGATAAAGAATTGTTGCAGCATCTTGAAAGAATAAAGGCAGAAAGGAAAGACAATCCTTTCTATTTAGATGAAGAAGATGATATAGAAATACCTGAAAATGAGCAAGCTTGTGAAGAAACTTTTAAAGATGACGATAATGTTAAAGCAGTTGAACCTGTTCCCCTAGACAGCAAGAATATTATTAAGCTAAAATCAAAAAAGAAAGGGAAGAAAGTTAAAATTATTTCTGATACAAGAGTTGAGGGAGAGGATGATGAATACGATGAAGAGCATTCAAAAATTAGAAATAGTTCCATATTCAAAGCCAATCCTATCGATGTCATTGGTACAAACAAGCTTCAAAACTTTGATTTTAGCTCAGAAGCTGGTGGTTTGGCAGGGTCTATTCAGCATGATAGAGATGATACTGTCACAAATGCCACCAATTTTCAAGATGACCACACTCCAATTATTGAAGAGGAGATTATTATTGTAAAAAAAAAGAAGAAAAGTAAAAAGTCTTCAAAAAAAAAAAATGTTAAAAGTGAAGCTGAAACTTTATTGATTGAAGAGTGATTTTTAGTGTTGGTTTTTAAATTATTTTAGATGTTGACTTGGTCTTATATTAGTATCCTTGTAAATTCTGATATCTTTTTTAATTGTTGAGTGATTGTTTTAATTTAACCTTTACAAATTTAGTTTGTTTACATCCACACTTTTATTTACTTTTATTTGTTTATTAGTTTATTTTCGTTAATGTAATTAATCTGTTATATTAAAAATTAAATTATTAAAAACTACCTGTTCATTGATGTAAACAAAATTATTTAAAGCATCACGTGACAAAGACATAATCAGTCATATTACAACTGAAGTTTCTTTATTGATGGATAAATTTCAAGGAATGGAAAAAAGATTTAAAGATGAAACTGAAACTACAATATAAAGCCAGCTCTGATTAGTTTTGCTTTCAGTTTCCTGTCATTGCTTGTCCTTACTTTGTTTATGAGACATGACGCGTATTAATCACGTGACTCATATTGTAAAATTTAGTTTTGCGCGTCTTTATTATAATCACTGATCAAGTTGCATCTCTGAGCTAAAATAAACTGCACATTTGACAGAACTTATTACACATTAGAAACCAGTGTTAAATACACACAATGAATGATTCTTTCACATTTAAGGCAACTCTGAAGACAACTTCTTCGCAGCAGATTTTTGTGAAAACTATCCAAACTTTATCCTCTATCAACAAGGAAATTAATGTTCTTATAACACCGCAGTGCTTGATTTTAAGCAGCCGAAATAGCCAGTTTAGTTCAGCTTTGAAAGTTGAATTTGGAAGACAGTTTTTTGACGATTGGTACTACAAGCCTTTCTATCTAGAGTATGGTCTGGAAGGAAGAAGTGATTTTTGGAAAGCATCTGAGTCAGATGGGGTTCAAAATAAGCCCAAAAAGAACAAGCAAAGAATTGGTGATTGTTACAGCTTTAATATAAGCGCTTTAGGAGTTTTACTGAAAAATTTTGATTTTCAAAGAGGTTATTCTAAGCTTATTAACCAAAAGAACATCGACAAAGAGAACAGCGATGAAAATGGTCATGGTAGTGAGAATAGGGATGACGTTTTAGAAGATGGCGAAGAGGATATTATATTAAATAATTTGTACAACGCCACTGGGGAAGCAATAGAGTTTAGAACTGACCAGGAAAAAGAGTCAGTTTCTAGCATCGAATTGTTATTGGATAATACATTGCTGTGCTCTCAGACAAGAATAAACAAATTAAAAATAACTACTCGGAATAGTAGCGATAACAAGTTGATAAAAACTTACATGCCAAATATCATACCCTGCAGTTTTGAGAACTACGTGATTGAAAAAAGATATAAATGCAGATTTGGAAACCAATATTTGACTCAACTGACAAAAAACAATGATTCGGGATTTATCGATATATTCAGGGATTTGATTTCTTTGTATGGGTTGGAAAATTTAGATGTTGACCTAAAAAACTTAAAATTAGACCCAAAGATTTTGAATTCACTAAAGAAAACCGATCACGACCAAAAACAAGCGTCTTTGCTGATGCCAAACAAAGAGGTTTTTGAAGACTTTGAAAACGACGGCATTGATTACGCTTTAGATGATTCAAAACTCTATGTGAACTTCATAAAATCAAGTCTTTCAATATGGAAGGACATCACTGAAAACATGTCAAATAGCAGCATAGATGACATACATATGAAAATAGATTCCAAGAGACTGGTCATCAAGTCTTTAACAACGACACTTGATAACGCAAATGATAATTTAAAACTTCAGGCAGTTGATACCAAAAATAATACAAAAAAGAATGATGTTGGCGATAAAGTGGCTTCGAATCTCTTGAGAGATGGACTGGGTATTTCTAATTCTATTCTGTCTAGACAGCTAACTAATACTTGTTTAGCTTTAGGAATAGATCATGAGTTGACATTTAAACTCAAGGATTTTAAGAACTTTTTGCATTTAATTTTCTTAACTTCCACCACTCAAAAACTTCAGAACCTCCATCTTTTGAACTTTTTAAAACAAGAAGAGTATAAAGAAGGTAAAAAGGGGCTAACTGATAGGCTAAATATCCTACCGTCAGAGTCTATTAATTTTTGGTTTGCTGACAATCCTGGTGCTCCTATAATGATGGAGTTCAATTCACCGACAATTTGGAAAGCAGAAACAACTACCAACTCCAAAATAGATGGTATTATAAACCAAGTCAAATTTAAGCTATTTTTGCTTACTGACTATAGAATAGCACAAGAAAAATTAGTGGAACAAGCAGCAAAAATAAGTGGGGGTATGCTGAATGAATCAGAAGCCAACAAAAAGGAATCCATACATCCCTTACTGCAGTTGTCAATAAAAAAAAGAGACCAACGTAGAAAACAAACTGAATATGAGGAGAAAAGTGAACAAAACTCTAAAAAACACTTGTTTATTGATTTAGAAGAGACTGAAGGAGCTCTTAGCCGTGGCCAAAACGTGGGGCAGGACGAAACATACGATTACAATCCAGATGAAAATGAAAACTTTTTGCGTGAAAGCCAACTAGATTACCCTGAAATACATCAAAATGATAAATTTGAGGATCTTGAGTTTTTTGAGGAGAATGATGAAAATGAACCAAACAACAAAATGGATGAGTTTGTTGACGAAAATGGCAACAACTACAACTACAACTTGGTAGAACTGCTGAATAAGCTAGAAAATGACAGGAAAAAGGAAATCTCAGGTGATTCTTTGCTGAAAGATTTCAATAAGTTTCAGTCAAGAAAAAGGGCACTGAGAGAACTGGAGGCAAGTGACAAGGAAGTGCTGGTAACAACGAGGCATCCATTAACTGCGCCTGATTTTAGGCCAAATGTTAGTAGTAATGCCAATTTCAACAATGCCATCAATAATAATGCTAGCTTTAACAGTGGTGCTGATAATAATGCGAATTATATCAACAACTCTAACTCCAGTGCTAATAACAACACTACATCACGGACTGCTCTTCTAAATGCTAGCAATGCAGCACTGGATGAAAGGAACGAAAACCATGATAAAACCGATGCAAACAGGCAATTGGTTCACGGAATTTTCGAGGAGGATGCTGATATGCAGCAGCTTGCTGTGAATCGCAAAACAACCATGTCGTTTGATTCTGAGCCGGTAATGAAGTACGGAAAGAAGCACCACCAGGGTCCTCTTAACTACACTGAAGACGAAGACAGCATAGGGCCGACACAGGAGAGGCAGAAACAATCAATTGTAACAAAGGGTCTGCTGGATTAGAAAGCGCTAAAATAAGCAAAAGAAAACGTGAATTAAAAAGAAGCAAAAGAAAACGTGAATTAAAAAGAAGCAAAAGAAATAAAAAGAAAATAAAAACAATCAAAAAAATAAAAATACAATAAAAACAAGCAAATCAAAATCACAGCATAACAACCAAATCCTTCTCAATAATCGCTGGCACCACATGCGTTGAGTACCTTTTAACTACCTCGCCCTTCTGGTTAATCAAAAACTTCTCAAAGTTCCACTTAACTCCGCTGAAGCCTAACAAACTTTTTTTTCGCTCCTTCAGAAATCTATACAGTGCAATCTCATTCTTACCGTTAACAATGCTCTTCTCCAGCAGCGGAAAAGTCACGCCAAATCTTTGTTTATATACCGGAACTATATCCTCATTGGGCAGCGATTCCTGTGCCCCAAATTGGTTGCATGGGACGCCTATAATAGCAAGCTTATCTCCGTATTTCGTGTATAATTCTTGCAGCTGCACGAGCTGCTTATTGAAGCTGCAGTTGGAGGCTGTGTTCACCACAAGAATAAGTTTGCCCTCACATGACGCTAAGCTGAGCTTTCTGCCGTCTGCTAGCGGCAAATCAAAGCCGTATATTGAATTTTCAGTGTTCATATGGCGCTTTTTGAATGCTTTACCTGCTGTTTTTGGCTGTAATTTGCTTTAAGAATGTGTCATATGACGGATTTGAATAGTTATTTGAGAGTTAATTTTTTTTTTTTTTTAAAAAAAAAGCGACAGCTCGTCAGCTGACCAGCAGAAATTTGGCTGAGAGATCCAATTGAACAAACTGAAATAACATCCTACGCTGTTGTTTCCTATGGAATGCTGATTTTTACTTTAGCATGGCTGTTTGGTGTGTTCAAGTGCGCAGAAGGTCTGTTTGGGCGGTTTGCTTCATTTGTTCTAAGAATCCTTGCATACATTTTATGAGCATATTTGATGCTGTCTCACTTGGTCACTGCCTGGAAGTATATGCTATCTCCGCTAGGCACTTTCTTAAAAAAATCACGTGGTCAACCAAACTTCCCGCGCGCTACGGCATAAAACTGTTTCTACTTTGAATATTTCTCTCACTGGTTCTTGGTGTTTCGCAACTAGAATAAACCGACATGTGTTTGAAAAATTTCCATACAGAATAACTCACTCAGATGAACAAAAGTTATATTTAAATCTGCTTTTTTCGACACCTCAAACGTTACCAAGCGTGATTTTGCTTTAGTCACGTTCAACAGGGCGCCTCTTTGGCAAAAAGTCCCCTACAAACTTCACAACATCTGCTTCTCAAAGCAAATTGTTAGAATAAAATGTAAAGGAAAACAATACGTAAGAACAATTGCCGTTATCATGTGCTCTAACTAAAAGTATATGCATCCCAGCTTAAAAACACAAGCAAGAAATCACTGCAGTGCTTGGTTTTTAAGCCGTAATTTTCTGACTCCGGCGTTAAGGAGCAAAATTTTATTTTCTTGCGCAACAAATTTTCCTTCGCAAATTTGCTGGATAATGTCGCAGCAGGCTAGTTCTAGTAAATAAATACAACATTTCGATCACAGGCTGCCTATATTTACTGCGCTTATCGTATCGGAAAGCGGATATTTAGCAACAAATTTCTGGTTGGATCGTTTATTTTTGGTTTCTAGCAAAGTATTTAAGCAGCGCTATTTTGAAATCAAAAACATTGCTGTAATTTCTTATGTGAAATATTTTCTGACAATCATACGATAATATCATTCTAACTTTCAAATAATTCATTGCGACCTTCTTTTGACTTATCATGTACAAACAAAGCACTAAACCAAGGAAAACAGATATTAAAACAAATAGAGACACAGCTGAAGATGGTCTTGTCTGATTACAATCCTATTAATGCTATAACAGCATCTTCCAAATTGAAACAAAAGGAGACAAAGAAAAAAGTCATTACTGCCACAGCCGTTGCAGCCATTATTGGAACAGCCACATATGGTTATTACAAGCATAAATCTACCACCGATGTTCTACCAGAATACATCAATGACTGTGGCAGATACGAACCTTTGCCGCTAGTTTTCACTGACTCATACTCCAAGATTTTCAACGACAAGGAGTACCAGTTAGATTTAGTTTCCAAGTTGCAGGGAGCAATCAGAATACCTACTGAAGTTTACGACACCTACGGGCAACCAGATTTGTCTGTTCCGTTGAAGGACGAACCAATTTATGGAAAGTTTGCTCCTTTCCACGACTATTTGGAGAAAACTTTCCCATTGGTCCACAAACATTTTAAAAAGGAATTAGTGAATGGTGCAAACTTGGTTTTCACTCTTGACCAATCACAACATAAAGTTGCAGGAAAACCATTGTTGTTGATGGCCCATCAAGATGTTGTTCCTGTTAATGTTGACACAATTGACAGATGGACTTATCCTCCATTTGACGGTGTTTATGAGCCAGAAACTGGTAAGATTTTTGGTAGAGGATCTTCTGATACCAAGAAGTTGTTAATTGGTGAGATGTCTGCTGTGGAATTACTACTTGCTGATGGTTTTGAATTCACAAGACCTTTAATCCTTGCATTTGGATTTGATGAAGAAAAGGGCGGTGAATTTGGTGCCAACTTCATTGCCAAACATTTATTGGACAGATACGGCAAAGACGGAATTGAAGTTGTTTTAGATGAAGGTGGTTTTGTTTCTTACTTTGGTGACAATGGTTACATTGCTCAACCTGGTGTTGCCGAAAAGGGATACGTTGATGTTGAAATCACTCTTAACACTTTAGGTGGTCATTCATCTGCTCCAAACCACTGGGACATTGAAACAACCGGTATTGGTTTGATGTCTGAAGTCAATGTTTTGCTTACTGAGGATGCTTTCCCAGTTGATATTGCTTTGAACAACCCAATTTTAGGTTCTCTACAGTGTTCTGCAAAGTACAAACCAGAAACTCTTCCTACTGATTTCTTTAAAGCTATCAAAGACAACAGTTTAAGCAAATTGACCGCTGCTTTAGAAAAATCTAAGAGAAAGTTCACCTTCAAAACAACTCAGGCCATTGATATCATAAAGGGTGGTGTGAAAAGCAATGCTATGCCAGAACAAGTTGTTAACTTGGTGAACCACAGAATCAATATCAAATCCTCCGTTTTAGAGACTGTTCAGCATGATCTAAAAGCTGTCACAACCGTCGCTGACAAGTACGATGTTGGTATTACTTTGGACTGGAACAACGGCACTGTTGAAGTGTTGAAGGAAGACTCTGTCAATGGTGGTTTTGTTTTGAAGGTTCTCAACTCATTGGAGCCTGTTCCAAGAACTCCTGTTGACGGAATTTGGGATTTGATTGCTGGTACTTTTACTTCTGTCTACTCTCATCCTTACTTTGCCAACCCTAACAAGCCAGATGAAGTTCAGGATCTTTACTTTGAAGGTTCCATGAACACTGGTAACACCGACACCAAGTACTATTCTCACTACGACTTAGTCTCAGGAAGAATCTACAGATTCTCTGGTGGTATCAATGAAGGTGACAATGCTCACACTGTTGACGAATGGACAACTGAAAAATCATTGGTCTCTGCCACCGGATTCTTCTATGCTTTTGTTGGAAACTTCAATGGCTATGTTGATGATTTGGAGTTGTAGTCAGCTCAGTATATATTATGTTTTTATGTATTTTTTAAAGTGATGTTCACCAGGTGAAGCGCAGAACAAGGGTAAGCGTGAGCCAGGCCGTGTGAACTGTTAAACATGTTTTGCGTGGAAGTTCTCAAACAAAATCAGAAGAAACAACCAACATAGACAGTTAATAGATATAAATTATTAGCAAATATAAGAATTTAATAGATACAAACAGTTAGCAAACATAAAGAGTTAACAATCATTACAAGTCAACTAACCAAAGAGTTACTAGATATAAAAGAGGTAGCAGACATAAACAATTACCAACCCTACCAGAACTAGTAAGCACATTTAATACAATTAAGAAAACAACACGACTTAATAAAACTAATCAGTTTACATAGACTAATCAGATTACATAAAAAGTGTTTAAAAAATTTACGTAAGCAACAAAATCTAAAAAGACCACTGATTAAAAAATAAAACATACATTTCGTCGGTATTGCTTCTTGAAATAATTCTCCATATACATCACCCAGCGGCGTATCTTCTTTTTTTTTCTCGGTGTTTTTGCTCCGCAGTTGGTTGAAACCCCGTGCTGCATTCTTATCATGAAAATCTCAGCGGCAAAAATCCGGCGATAAGGCTTTTTTCTGGGCCCGTTTTTTTTTGCCATCATATTTCCAAAAAAAGGAAATTTATATAAGCCCTGGCTTTTTTTTTATTTTTTTCAGTTTTCGTGTTATCCTTTTTATTTTCACACGTAAATCTTTCAATCAACAGCCAGTATAATATAAGTTAACATTATAACAAAACACTGTAAACCACACTACATTATTGTAACAATGAGCGGCTACGGTGCTATTTCAGCAAACGATGCTATCACCAAATTGAAAACTAAAAAAACCAAGACTTTTATAATTGGTACTGCAGCAGCAGCAGCTATTTTATTAACTGCAGGAAAATACTTTTCTCACAACGCTTCGGATGTTCTACCTGAATACATCAACGACTGTGGAAGATACGCTCCAATAGATTTATCTTACACAAAATCATACTCCAAGATTTTCAACGACAAGGAGTACCAGTTAGATTTAGTTTCCAAGTTGCAGGGAGCAATCAGAATACCTACTGAAGTTTACGACACCTACGGGCAACCAGACTTGTCTGTTCCTTTGAAGGACGAACCAATTTATGGTAAGTTTGCTCCTTTCCACGACTATTTGGAGAAATCCTTCCCATTGGTTCACTCCACTTTGAAGAAAGAGCTTGTGAATGGTGTAGGATTAGTGTACACCTGGGCCCCTGAAGGAACCAAGGGTAAGAAGCCTCTTTTATTGATGGCCCATCAAGATGTTGTTCCAGTCAATGTTGACACAATTGACAGATGGACCTATCCTCCATTTGACGGTGTTTATGAGCCAGAAACTGGTAAGATTTTTGGTAGAGGATCTGCTGATACCAAACCATTGATTATTTCCCAACTATCAGCTGTTGAACTGTTGATTGAGGATGGATACAAGTTGGAGAGACCTTTGATCTTGGCATATGGATTTGATGAAGAAAAAGGTGGTGAATACGGTGCCCAATTTATTGCTCAGCACTTGTTAGAAAGATACGGCAAAAACGGTATTGAAGTTGTCTTAGATGAAGGTGGTGGTGTTGTAAGCTTAGGAGATGGTGAATTTTTAGGTCAACCTGCTGTCGCTGAAAAAGGTTACTTGGATGTCGAAATCACTTTGAACACCCTAGGTGGTCACTCCTCTGCTCCAAACCACTGGCCAAATAAGGAAATGACTGGTATCAGTATTATCTCTGAAATCAATTATTTCATTTCTGAAAACCAGTTCCCTGTGGACATTGACCTCAATAACCCAGCTGTTGGCACTTTACAATGCTTTGACAAGTATGACTTATCCGCTGAAGGAATTGAAACCAAGCTAATTGACGCTGTCGCTAAAGGATCTATTTCAGGTTTAAGAGATTCTTTAGAGGGCACTGATTTAAAGTACATCTTTAAAACCACTGAAGCTTTGGACATCATCAAGGGTGGTGTGAAGGCAAATGCTATGCCAGAACAGGTTGTTAACCTAATTAACCACAGAATTAACACCAAGTCCTCTGTTAAGGAAACTTTGGATCATGACTTGTCTGTTGTTTTGTCCACTGCTGAAAAGTACGATCTAGGTGTTACTTTAGAATGGAACAATGGCACTGAAACTTCTGTTTTAAGAAAGGACACTGAAAATGGTGGCTTTATTGTAAAGTGTATCAATCCATTAGAACCAGTCAAAGTCACCCCTGTCGATGGTATTTGGGATTTAATTGCCAACACCACTGCCTTTGTTTACACTGACGATTACTTTGGCAATGCTGACACCGGTAAAGTCTTCTTTGAAGGTTCTATTTCTACTGGTAACACTGACACCAAATACTACTCCAAGTTAGAGGCCGTTAACGACAGAATCTACAGATACGGCGGTGGTTTAGTCGAAGGTGCAAACTACCACACCGTTGATGAATGGAGTACCGACAAAGCTTTGATCTCTTCTACTGCTTTCATGTACGCTTTCATCACTAACTTCAATGCCCATGTTGATAGTTTGGTTTAAGCTGCATATATAATGAACAATTTTCTTTTTAATGTTTAACTCCTGTCATGTGTCAGCTGGTTTGAACAACAACAAAAATGGTACTTTTTTGTTACATTTATTGCTATTTTGACGCCTGCACAACTCAAAACAGTCGTTTGTTTTTCTAAATATTTTATTTTAAATAAAAAGCAATGAAATTATTTATTGCCAGATAAAGGAACATTACTTTGGTTGCTAGCTGTTCATTGGTCAGAACACACACACATCACAATATACTTTGTCTATCACTTTTTTAACTACGCGTACTTCTTTGAATCCAGTGAGAAACTATAATAAAAAGCTTATTTAAAAAAGAAATCACAGCTATAGTTCCAAACATATATAAACACATCTAGTAGGCAGCTCCCAGATTTCTGACCTTGCTTTTTTTGCCTTTCTTGTGCTTTTTACCACCAATATCTCCCTCAGTCAACTTTCTGTTGTGGAAGGCATTTGTAAGTTTACCCTCCACTAGACCCATATTAAAGAACTCTCTATCCATCAATTCCACACTGTTTTCAATTCTGGCTTGCTTACCACCATGAGTAACATTTTTAGCTCCGGATGTACCATCAGAACCAATGTGACCAGAAAAGGTCAGTTTATCCAAATCCCTGGACAAATCAAAAGATTCAAATGGGATGTCTTGTTTCAGTAAGGACTGAGTTATTTGTTCCTGTCTAGTTTCTGGCAAATGATGGAAGGTATTTATGGCTTTGTTGAATTCTTTACTTTCGTCTAAAGTGTATTCAATTTCATCTTCTTCCTCATCAGCTTCATTTCTAATGATCTTTGGCGGTGGATTCACATATAAAAGCTTACCATTAACATAATCCTTTAAAACATATCTAGAACCTCTTGCCTCATCTGCAGAACCAAAACCTTGGGTCATGTACCCTCTTGATCTGGAATAAGCATTCAAAAACTCTCTGGCTGTTGGTGTAATACCATCACCACCCTCTTCAACACTTTTTATAGGAATGTGAATACCGTAACAAGCTTCCAAGAAATATTTAGGAACTCTCTCCACCAATAAAGCGGTAGGATTAATGTGATCTCTCAGCTGATCAATAGGAAGCACACCATTCAAAACTAGTTCACCTTTAGTGTATGCAAAGTTCGGAAATACCAACCCTGGACAATCACATAAGGTGACGTTGTCTGAAAGTTTAATGGTTTGAAAGTGCTTTGTTTTACCTGGCGTAGAAGAAACAGAAACTTTCTTACTACCAACAAGAGCGTTGATTGTAGAAGACTTACCAACATTAGGATAACCAACCAGCCCAATCTGTGTTGGCAAACCTTTCTTATCCTCCAATGGTTCAGGAACTCTGGAGAGGAAAAGATCTTCTAATTGATCAATCATCAGTATTTTGGTGGCCTTCACCACATCATCAGGAATATTTTTCAATTCCTCCTCCGTAAAATCATCATCTTCTGGGACATCAGTGTATATTAGTTCAGCGTCTTCTTGTTCAAACATATCTCCCAGTTCTTGCTGGTCTTCTAGAACCATGTTGGCTTTTTTAGCTGAAAAGAAAGAAAATTGGATCTTTCTAGCAAGGAAGTATTCAGCCCATCTGACTCTTTGCTTAAAAGTCAACATATCTGCTTTGTTAACCAACAACAAGTTCTCCTTTCTTTCGTCAACCTCCTTCACGTATTTTTCCAAATCAACAGATCTAAACAATAATGGATCTCTGGCGTCAACAATCTGTACAACTAAGTCAGATCTCTCAACAACTCTCCATAGCTGTCTCCAGACTTCTAAATTTCTTTCAAAAGGAGTCATAAGCAAATCTGATACTTCCTGAAGGGAAGCAATTTCTCTTCTCCAGTTCAAAAAAGCTTCATTTTCTAGCTTATTTAACTCAAACTTATCCATACCTTTAACCCATTTTGGTCTCCTTGGAACGATCAAGTTCTTGGCAAATTTTTTCTTCTTATCATCCATATCCCTTTTAGTTTCAAGAGTTATTCCACTGCTTCCTCCCTCTGACTTGTTATGGTCCATTCTGATAATTTGCACATTGTTAAATCTATCAGCAGTGAAATCTTTGTCAGCTAACTCTGCAGTGGTCAAAAACTCATCCAAAGCAGTCTCTTGTGTTATAGATCTCAGTTTCATCCAAGAGTCTTCAGTATTTTCATCAGTTTTAAAGTGAACTGCACCGTCAGGCAAGATTTTGATCGCATTAGCCTTAGCTTTTTGCTGTAGAATTGCTTTACCTAAACCAATTTGGTTCTTATTCTTTCTTTGAATAGGCTTTGGCCCTTTTGGTTGCTTCCATTTTTTTGGTTCAGGGTGTTTAACAGGCATTATTTTATTTCAATAAAACAATTCTCTATTGGGTACGGATTAATATTCTAACCTTTTCTGGGGATTTGTTTGGTTAAGATGAGCTATTGAAAGAATTAGTTTTAGAAATTTTAATAATTTAGCTTTTGGTATAAAATATTTGTCCGAATTAGGAAATTTCAACTTTTTTTTTTTTTTTTTTTTTTAAATCCTGTTCATGCACATGATGGCTTTAAAAAAGAACAAAAAAAAAGCACATGTATGTGAAAAATAAAAAAGCAACTAAAGCAAATAGTTAAAAGTAGAAATTAACGTTATTTACATCCTTATGTTCATGGGTAATATACAATATATAAAATGATTCATTTTGAGTTTTTTGCTAGATTATTTTGCAATAAGAGTTAATAAACTATTCTTGATATTCCAGCTGATCAATGACATCGCCACTTTCCTGATATTGAACATGCTCAGTAACTAATTTGACAATCTGTTTAGTGATTGGAAGATTCAACCAAGTTGGAATATAGGCTTCAATCTTACCAAATTCTCTAGTAGGCAATGTGGCGTATGGATCTTTAAATGGACCCGAATTCATTGGCAAGAAAACAGGCTTACTGTTGCCCTTGATTTCAGCTTTTCCAGTTTTATCACTATTTTTAACTTTTTCAGCCAAGTATTTAGCAATGTTTTCAGGTAGAGGTGTTTCATAATCCGCAACTGCATATAGGGATAGCAGTTTTTGGATTTGGACAGGCTTTAAAGCAGAACAAACCTCAAACACAATATCAATGTCTTCAGTAGTGGCTTTTTTAATCTGTAATAGCTTAGCAACTTGCATCATGTGCTTCAAACAATCAGTACCTTCAGCAATATGATGACCTCTGCACCATTCTTCTAATCTTGTCACATTATAGTGTAACTGTAAACCTCTTTTCCATGACAAAAAGTTCTTTCTCATAATGATATCATTAAAAGCAACAGCATCAATAAATTTCAACAAGGTTGTAATAACTGATGTGAAAATTTCAGCTTCCACATGATAGTTCTTCAAAGACCAGTAAATGTTATTCAAGAACGTCAAAATATCATCCATCTTGTAACTTGGAGTACCAGAAGCAAAGAATTTAGGCAACAGGTTACTGTTTTCAGATGAAACAAACCCTGGTAAAGCTTGGTGTAAAACGACGGCTGGAACAATTTTCTTTTCTAAGTCTTTTTCCAACTTTTTTACCCATAAGTTATAGACATTATAAGATAAAGCTTCAAAGTCATCTCTCAGATCAGCAACCAATTTCAAATACTCCTTAAATTCAGCATCGTCTATACCATCATTGTATGAATCATCATGAATGATAGTCTTTTCAGCATAGACCACAAATGAATACAATTCTCTAACATTAGTTAACCAGAAAGCACCTCCTGGAATCAAATCATCTCCCTTAATACCAGATACAATTTTTTGAATAGTAGACAAAACTTCAGCCAAGAAGTTTTCACTTTGTTTGGTCAAACCTAATCTCCACATGTCAGATAAAATAATAATTAAAATTCTAGCAGGATACAAGACCTCTTTTCTAGAAAGGTTAATAGCAGTGGTTGTTTCTGGAGTTTTGAAGTTTGATAATAATCCAGAAACAATTTCAGAAATTAATGGGCCTGTGTCATTAAACAGGTTGTATAAATCATCATTAATGTCATTTAGTACTGCATTAATGGATCTATCATCATCAATGATGAAACTGCTGGCTTCGTTTTGTGCACCAGAAAGTAAAGATGGCGGAGAATCAAGACCATTTGCTTGAGAGATATGAGAAAATCTCTTAGAAACAGGTGTAGATTGAATATTTTGCTTTAGCGGCGAAGCAACTATGCTTCTTTGTCCAGCAGCAGCGCCAGTTGCCAAAGCAGCCTGTAACCTTTGTATTTCACTCTTCAAAGAAGCAACTTCATTCTGCAAATCAGAATTAATAGTGTTGGATGTAGACAATTGTTCTCTGGTTTGTTGCAGCTCATTCAAGTTTTGTTGAATTTCCTTTTTCAATTCTTCCTTAGCAGCTTTGATTTCTTCAACTTCTGCTAATACTGCCTCCATTTCAGTTTTAGCTTGTGCAAGTTTATCTTCATATGTCTTTGTTTCAGATGAGTGTTCCTCTTTCAAAACAGCTAAAGATTTTGCGTTGTTTTCTTTTTCAATTTGCAAAACTTCTTGCAAGTTGATGTTTGATGCCAAACTTTGCTGTAACTCAGTGATTCTCACATTCAATTCTTTATTTTCCTTTATCTTTTCAGCCAAAGACTCACTTAATTCGATAACCTTATTTTCTAATTGATAAGAAACTTGTTTTAAGTTATTAACAGACTCCGCTTCGGCTCTTAATGTTCTTAATTTAGTTTTGGCAAATCTTCTTCTAATCAAAGATTGAATAACAACTGTTGATTTCTTTTTATGCAAAAACTCATTTCTTGGCTTGTAGGCCCTAATTCTGTTTTGAACAATAATAGCAGCTCTAGATTTCTTTTCAGCCAAGAACTTTGTTTGGGAATTTTTCATTCTCAAAACACTTTGTATTCTTACAACAGAATCTATAATCTGTTTTGTCTCTCTTCTGACTCTTAAAGCTTTAATGTGCTTTTGTATCATTATCGAGGCCTCAGTCTTAAACTCAGTATCAACAACAGATCTTACATGGTTACCATGTAACAAGGCTTGCAAATTTCCCAAAGAAGCAACTGTTTCTAAATACCATTTTCTCCAGAAAATACCTTTAATTTTTTTCTGAATTTGAATAATAGCTTGCTGTTGCTTATCGTTTCTTAGTTTTTCCAAATGAGCCAACATACCAGCCTTAAAAAAAACTTTATTTAAACCAAGTTGATATTTGGAAACATCAGTGTTAGTTAGAGATAAAATCTTCTCTGTCAAAGCCTTGACATCTTCCAATTTTAGTTCAGTAGCATTATAAAGTTTACCCCAATATTCCGAAGGCGTCAAAATGTGGTATCTGGATACAAACTCATTATATGTCCATCTAGAAGGGAATCCTGCACAGGAGATTCTAATAGTTTCCAAAACACCACATGCCCTTAATTGAGATAAAACCATTAAATTATCAAACTCCCAGGCAGTCTTGGCATCGTTTGGTTTGATACATCTGATATAATGAACATTTGTAGAGTTGATAGTAGTCATTAATTCAACCAATGAATTTTTAAAAATAGAACCAAGAGTTGGTTTTTTCTTTGCAGCAGTATTGTTCAAAATTTTCTTAGAAGCACCGTTAGCAGCCGCTTCCTGCTCTTTGGCTTCTAGGGCGGCTGCTCTCTTATCCAAAATGGCAAGCAAGTCACCTAGCAAATCGTTGTCAGTCTTTTTCAAAACTTCCAAATGACCTTCAGAAACAGTGTCTCTATTCTTTTCAATGAAACCATCAGAATCATACTCAACATCAAGGGCATAGTGCTTGACAATAAATTTATCTTGACCAAATCTGGTTTTCTTGAAAACTTTATTTGTTGGTGGTTTGTCTAAAGTATCAATTAACTTGCTTGACCAGGACTTGTCATTACCAGCTGGTAATCTGGATTCTTCATCTAGCAATGTTAAAATACCAACTTTATCTTCAATCAGATTAATACATGGTTGGTTATCATTGAATTCAATGAAAGACCATTCAATCTTTTCTTTAACATACTCTTCTTGTTCCAGCTTAAAAACATGTTGGTTAAATTCTTGCTGCAGTTTTTCGTTAGCATAATTAATACAGAACTGTTCAAAAGAATTCTTTTGGAAATGCTCAAAACCGTAAATATCTAACACACCAATAAAATTCTTTACTTTGTGCTCAACTTCAGGATTACACAAAGTAACGTTGATGGTTTCTACTAACCAGTCAAAAAGTGCAGTGTAAATAAACTTGGCGACAGAATCTCTAGCAACCAAAGCCTGTTGATAACTTAGGTTGGAAATAATCTTTTCGGATCTAGTGGTAATTTGTTTTTTAACGATCCATTTGGCAAACAGAGTAGGATCTAGACCCAACAACTTACAGGCAATTTGTAAATTAGGCTCATCTGAAGATAAAGATGCATCAGTTCTAGTTTTTCCTATTTCAATGTTACCAATGTGCAACAAAGCTGCCAAAGTTTGGAATATTTTCTTTTGCTTGTCAGCGCCAATGCCAACCATCTTAAGAGCCTTGCAAGTTATGGCAAATTCCTTTTCATCATCAACCCCAACAATCTCTTCAGATCCACCTTGGTTTAAATATTTGTAGTCCTTTATATCGGTCAATGATAATTCTTTTTTCTCATCATCACTCAAACCCTTAAGCATTTGATAAAATATGTGGTAGTTTCTTTCATTCTCTGGTTGGAAAACCAATCTAGATCTTTCTAGCAAATATGTTCTTATTTTGGCACCAATAATAGAGGTGTTTTCGTCAAAGAGAATCTCCAAATACTTACCGAATCTGGATGAGTTATCATTTCTAGTGGTTTTGGCATTACCAAACGCCTCCATAATCGGATTCGTAGCCAAAATTTTTTCTTCTGTTTCTGATATTTTATTCTCATCTTCATCATCACCTTCTTCAGAAACAGAAACATAGCCGCCGTTGTTGTGAATCTCTTCAACAGAAGCAAAATATCTCATTATGTACTTTGCGGAAACTGTTTTACCAGCTCCTGATTCTCCTGAAACAACAATGGTTTGGTTTTTACCTTCATTTTTCATTAAAGAATATGCTTCTTCTGCAATGGCAAATAAATGCGGCTCCAATTCTCCCCTTCTTCTACCTGCATAGGCTTGAATCATATCCTTAGAATACAATTCATCAACTTTATCAAATGGATTAGTTGCAATTAAGACAATACCAGAGTAAGAGTAAATATTCAGCTGGCCATATCTAGCCTTGATAGCATGCAAAACTGCTGGTTCATTCAAGTAGGAAAGAGAGGTTAAATCTTCAGTCGTCTCTAATATTGGCGGGTTTCTTAGAAGTGGCAAAAAACTAGAAGTTTTTCCGTTTGTGGCTTCGCTTATAGCCTTTTGAACTGCTGTGTCTGAATAGTCTGTTAGATCATTTTCCTTTAAAGTGGTGGATTCAACTTCAATTTTAGTTCCATTTTCAAGCTTCAATTCTAAACTGTAAAGTTTTGTTGTCTCATCATAACTTTTCCCTAGAATCTCTCCTCCTATCCACCCTTTTTCTTTATCTGGATACCAGCATCTAGTTCCAGGCTCATAAACTATCTCAGAAGAAGAGCTCATTTCAACCATATTTCCCTCACTATTTTAGCTAATATTAAATCAAAAGTACGGCGCTAACAGTTATAGTTAAGACTATATGTATGTTGGGGGTTTCTTCTTCTTATTTGGCTGTGGTGTTTGTGCTGTTTATATATATTTAGAAATGTACATTTTGCTTTGATTAACGTGTTGAAAAAAAAAAAAAAACATAAGCCGGGAAAAAAAAAAAAGTGTTCTGCTAGACAGAAATCCCCATAAACAATTGAGAGAAAATTTTTTTGTGTTGCTGTGTTTTTATAGTTTGATCTTAGTGGTTGAAAGATTGCTTATAAGCAGAGAAAAAAAAGTTAAAAAAAAAAAAAAAACATATTGTCGGACTTAGTAGCACTGCGACGCGTGAATAAATGTTCTGATTAGGAAATGAAATTAGATAGTAGAATGGTGCTGATTTCAACGTGTCTCGTGCAGGCTCAATGATATTTAAGCAAGATGTGCAGATGCTGATATTTAAGCAAGATGTGTAGATTACGGTATCTATATTGCCTAACAAGATTGCCAGATAAAAGTTTGTGTTTCTTCTTTAGAGATAAACTCTTATTACTGCTTTTAGATCATATGATTATTAGACGGCATTGGATGTGTATATAGTTAGCAATTATGCTTTTTTTATTTATTTCTACTTATTTTCACTTGTTATTTCTAGTTTTATCTATTTATTTTTGATGAGATTGTTGTAGGCTATCTTTGCTTGCTTAGTCTTCTTGGAAACTGGGAATGGGCGAGTTCTGGAATAACCAAACCATCTGCAGTCTCTGAAAAAATGTTCTCATCGTCCTTAGCGTTTTGTTGCACAAATGGGTCATTTATAGAGGATGATTTTTTCAACAGAGTAGAAGGTTTCTTGTTGAGTTTGTTTTTATTAGAATTGAACTGAGTGTTTCCAGTTGTAGAAGGAGACCCTTTAACGCCGTTAGTTTCTAAAAATGAAGAAACCCCAGCCTCACCAAATATGCTGAGCAATGAATTCAAATTGGTGTTGGAACCATGGGTTGTCAGTGCTTCTAAACCCATACCTCTACCAAAACCAAACAGATTGTCATCTTCAATCTCTTCTTGTATATCCACCTTGCCGGCTGTCTCTATATTCATAAGATCAAACGCGTTTATTGGAGATGCAACAAACTGCTCCTTGTTTTCTTTTGAATCAAAAATGTTGTTTTCAGCAGATTTTTTGAAAGAGCCAGGATTAACAATCTGAGACTGTTGTTGCTGATCGTTAGCAAGCAAATTTATCATGGAGGGAGTAGCAGGTCTAGAGTTAGAAGCTCTAATATCACTGGTTGTTCCTTTGGAGATAAAAGGTGTTGTGAGGGAAAAATTGTTAATAGACGATGGAGTACCTCTATTTCCAAAATAACTGTTATTTGCACTAGCCAAATTCATCTTGAGATCCTTGTCAAAAGGAGTTCCTATAGCGAAATTTGAATTTTCGACTTTGAGCTTGCCATTGACATCAAATATATTATTATTGTCGTAAACAGATCCAAGAGCATAGGGAGAAGATTCCTTAACCAAGGGGATGGGCTCATTGTTTGCTTTATTTGCTGCTGGCGAAAATGGTGCGACTGAGTCTTGTTTCAAAATATTACCACACATATCTTCTATAATTTTAAGAAAAGTGGAGGCAGTTTTGTTACTTTCGGATAGCATTGCAAAACACTCTTTTGCTGTATTGACTTGTTTTTTCCAAGCATTCCATTGGTGAAGATTGCAATTTTCATCATTATAGATCAAACAAATCATCGGAACAATTGTTGCTTGGAACAAAAAATAGGTTGCATACCAACTAGCCAGCATAGATATATGCGGTTTAGTGCTCAGCTCAGGTGATGTGGAACCAGTTGTGTTTGAATAATCTGAAGAAGACAAGAATGCATGGCTGCTGTTTATGGGCAGATCCTTTGATTTATTAAATGTAGATTTAAGTCCAGACAATTGCTTCAAAGAGCTATTAGAGTTACTTTTTGGAATTGAGGTTGGAGTGAAAGACTTTGGCCTCTTTGCAGCATCACCCAATACCTCCATCAAAGTGCTAGGAGATGTTACAAAGTGCTGGCTATCAGATTCGACGAGTTGATTTCTTTTGGGGTCATATTTTTTGTTTTTAAGGATGGAGTCTACAAACTCTTTTACTGACTCAATGCTCTCAGCACATCTGTCAAGGCATACGTTTATGCATTTTTTCATTGAAGGATGAGTGCGTACATAGTTGATGTATCGTGACTCGTTTCTGCCCATAATGTCTTGCCAAACAAAGTTTTGCAGCATGATAATTTGTAAATTCAGTACTCTCCAGATTAACCTGTATTTTGTCAAATAGAACCATTCTGGAATAGTTTTCAATTTTTTGGAGACAGTCGTCTTTTCGCCTGAAAAGTTTCCTAGGATCTCATCTGAGGGAGATTTAGTGGAATTGATTTGCTCTGACAGATTAGATGAAACTGTTTCTGGATCATCAATAAAAATATTCTCACAACTTGGCAATGCTATTTTATTGTCTTTATTAAACCATTTGGGCAAATCGGCAACAAATTGTTCAATTTTTTCGTTAAGATTCAAACACTCTTTCGAGCTTGGTGGTTGTGAGGATAAAAGTTTAGAATGAATATCTAGCGAGATGCTTGTAAACTTTGTCTGTTCTATGAGTCCAGAGTATATTGTGGGTGTGTCTGTTAACTCGCATCCACAGTCGTCCAGGTTTTTGGGTAATCTGATGTCAAAATTGGCATTTGAAGGAAAATTCACTGGTCGTCCAAAAGTAATCGCAGTACCAACATCAAAAATATACAATCCCCACCACAATCTTCTTCTTATTTCCAAGTTTAGGTCCTTTTGCTGAAGCACTGCGCTGTTACTAGAGGAATTTGTTTCAATTCCTAGTTCTTTATAAAGCCCTAAACCAATCGCCATTCGAGAAGCAATTCCAAGATAATTCCACCCTGTGTTTGGTTTGTCTCTTTTCTGGGTGTAGTTACTCATTAATGTGAAGGCTGTCACTAGAGGAATGCTTCCTCTTTCGAATAAAACTCCTTTTATAAGGTTTTTAGCTTCTTTATAGTAAAACAAATCCATGTTTGCCATTGCAGTCACCTCATTTTGCAAACACCAAGCTCCCAAAGCACATACTGTGTTTAATAAGATTTTCCAGTCTTCATCTTCGATAGCGTTTTTCAACTCATCGCTATCAATATGCTCTTTGCTCAAAAGATCATCCAGCTGTCTGCAGCTATTGTTACACTCAGCACAGTTCTTTGTAGACATGAATTTCCTCAAAAACCATTCTTTATCCAAGAACGGATATGAAGAATGATAGTGTTCAAAATACGAGTTTACAAGAGATTCTCTAACTTCAAATGTCCGAAGTTCACTGGCCAGCTCCCTAGTTACTCTGATTACCTCCGATGAAGCTGGTTCAGTGCTTTCTGTTTTGTGCTGAGAGACCAGGAGGGTGGTTCTAAGCATATTAGCACTGGATCCTTGACCAAAATACCCTTTGTTGTTTGGATTGACTGACAAAGCTGCCATTCCATCGTTTTTGTGCTTAAAGTTGTAGTCATCAATTTCAATCCAGTTAAACCCATTAAGCTCATCACTGGGAATATCTGATTGGATAGTGTCAGATATTTGAATTCTTTCCTGTCCTTTGATACCATTTCTCTTGATCTTCTTCACCTTCCCTTTAATTTGTTTTAAAAGCTTCAATTCCTCGCTTCTGTCATTCGAGTTGGTGGTTGACGCTATAGATTCACCTTTATCCATAACTGTCGATGAAACATTCAATGATTGTTGGCTTTTTATAATATCAGCTCTCCCCAGATCAAGAGTTTTCAAACCTTCAGCATTTTCTTCAAAACTGTCAAGGTCTTCATTTTTAAGCCCATATGTTTTTAATATCCCTGCAAGAACATTTTTATCATCCACGATTGTCTTTAGAATTTTGCTAACTTTGCCTATGCTGGTTTCAAGGCTAGTCATTCTAGCTCTAGTTAAAGGTGTTTTTTCCTCTTTTGCCTTATAAACACACTCCAAGTTAAACTTGACACAGGTGGTACAAGGTGAGGTCTTGGAGCATTTCTTCTTTCTCTTTCTACACATATCGCAAGATCTTTCAACCTCCACAAGCTGTCCTGTTCTAGTGTCTTTAATAAAACTTTTTGATCCATCGTGGATCAAGTCTTGAGCTAAAGAATTATTTGCATTTGACATCAAAAATTAATACAGAGTGACCAAGATACCTGAAAGAGTAGACTTTGTTTTGGTTTTATTTACTTTTAAATATGGTTTTATTTATTCCAGTTTTTTCGGATACTTCTTCCCCGCCTTGTAATCAAAAAATAAAAAATAAAAAATAAAAAAAATGTAAATCAATTCAACAAAAAAAGCACGTGCACACATGAAAAGCCGGGTAACTTGCATTGTTAAATTTGAAATTATACATGAAACCTGGAAGAACTAGATATAAGGGCACAATAAAACCAGAAGAAAAAGTTATTGATGTTGCAAATAACTATCAAGTCAATTAAAAAAAAAATGTGCATACATTCTACAATCAAGTTTTGAAAACTGATTTCTTTAGAGAAGTGGTCTGGTTTATGCTTCTAATACAAAATATGTTAAGAGCTAGTTTATGGTGAAAGGAGAACAAATGGGTAGGAATTATAGAGCATTTTTTTGTTTTAATATACATTTCACCTAATTTGAAAGAAAATACAACTGAGGCTTTGCATAAATAGTTTAAGTTAAGACACTGTGTTCCTGGTTTGCAGAAGTTGGCAGCTAGACTTTAAACCCGGCAGTCAGGTGACACATACGATGCCAAAACTTTTTTTTCTTTTTCTTTTTTTTTTTTTTTTAATCACCTAATAACACAGTTGCCGCTTTGGGACATATAATTGTTAACTTCTCTTTTGGAGTATCCAGCTACATTTTTTTTAGTTCCTATAAAAACAAAATTTTCAGTTTCGTTATTTAATTTATTCACCATTTATTTCAAGAAACACATCTTTAAAGTTTATAAATAAAATAAAAAAACCGAGGTTCTTGAGGAGCTTTGTTGTGGATATACACTTTTCTGCAATCAACTTACGAAATCGTTCCTTGTGTCTTTTTTTATCATGTTACTGAGTGGTGTGCAGGATTTCTAACTTACTTGACGTTCTGTCAATAGATCTCTATGCTTCTATTTATGTTTCTTAAAGGAAGGCTGAGGAGTGAAACTTAGGAACTAGAAAAAATACCCTGGCCCTTTTCGCTAACACCAATTATAATATATATTAACCCCACAATTGGAAGTTTGATAGTAGATGGGCCTACATTGTTTTATTTATGTACTCTTGTCTTGATTTAAATCCGTAAACCATAACTTGCAAGCCTGATTTGTATACTCTTTTTATAAAAGTAACTGAAAAATAAGGTTAAATTTTGGTATAAAATGTGTCAACTTAAAACCGTGTGAAGAGCTAATTGTGGTGTCACATTTTCTTATTACCCTAAACTAACGTAACGTAAAAAAAAAAAAAAATTAAAAAAAAAAAATTTAATAATTTTTATAAATATGCTAGGGAATGCATGAACAACTAAAAGTATGTTTTCTGTATAAAAGCAACATATTTGAAAAAGGTAATACAAATATCTAAATTGAAAACCTAATTTTCAAAAAACAAAACACATTATCCCAATTTTAAATCATGTCTTCAAATTTGGCTATTTGCGCAAAAGATTTATCTTATAAGTATCCTGTAAATGAAATCAAAACCTTGCATAACATCAACTTAGAAATACCTTATAACACAATTAACTTACTGCTAGGATCAAATGGATCCGGTAAAACAACCTTTTTAAAAATTCTTGGAGGAAAAACACTATGCTTAAATGGCGATGTTTTAATCGACAATGTGAACCCCTTTTCTAATGGATTTAGGAATAGTATGACTTTATCAGATGGCTCTGAAATCAACAAAGTCTGCTATTTTGGAACCGACTGGGTCAGATCTGAGTTTATTAACAGAGACATTACAGTTCTGGAGTTGATTACCTCATTGGGATACAGGCAAAATGATGTGAGCCATGAGTTTACCAAGAGAGGGAACTATTTGATGGAGATATTAGAGGTTGAATTGACTTGGAGAATGCACATGTTGTCAGATGGTCAGAAGAGAAGGGTGCAGCTAATCATGGGTTTGCTGAAGCCTTTTAAGATTTTGCTACTAGACGAAATAACAATTGATTTAGATGTTGTAGCAAGATTCAAGCTTTTTGAATTTTTGAAGTTTGAGGTAGCACAGGGCAGAGACGATCCAGAAAGACAATGCTGCATTGTTTATTGTACACATATTTTTGATGGTTTGAACAGCTGGTACGATAGAGTGATTCACTTGCACAGAGGAGAAATTGAGGGTGATTTCAACTGCTCTAGCATCCAATATGTTGATGAAGAAAGTGAGGAAAACATAGACGCGGATGAAAACGGCATTGTCAGAATAAGCAGATCATCCTCACTGCACCCGCTTGTGCTAAAGTGGTTGCTAAAGGATGAACACAAGAGAAAGGGGATGCCCTTCTAGGCACCAATTAATCTAGTATATATTCGATTATGTTCTTTCCAGCGATGCCAATTTTTTAAGGCGAATTCTTTATTGTAGTCCGTGATTTACTGTCAGCATTTCTTGCTGTGGTTACTTTCTTGTTGTTATCTATAAGCTATAGTGGTGCTTTTATTTCACGGTGTTTCTGAATTTTATTACTTTTTTTTTGGCATTGGTAGGTATCCTTTACTTATGCTAATGGTATTTTTTACGGTAGGCATTTTATTTGGCGGATGGTTCCCACAGCTGCAGCATTATTTTAATGGTATTCCTACTGAGGCCACATTTTTGTAAAAATTCCTGCTGTGGCTACCCTTTTTGTGGGTATTTCTCTCAGTGATTACCTTATTTGTGGGTATTTTTCACTTTTCGGTTCACCTCCTGTGCCTACCATACTTCATAGTTATTTATTTCTTCAGATGCGGTTCGGAGAAAAACCGTCCGGTGAAAATTCAGATTGAAACAGCTCCAAGCAGTATATTCAGTAACCAAAATACAAACACAAGTACGCTTCACAAAGGAAAAAGACCATAAACAACATCAAAATATTGCCCAAAATGACATTCTCTTCAGTGGAAACATTCTCAAAAAAAGATCTCCCCGATTCAACCGGGTTTGAAAACAATGCTAAGGTCAGCAGAAAGCTCATAGACTGTCATTTTAAACAGTTTTTACAGTACCAATGCCAGCATGAATACAAGACAGTGATGAAAGGGGAGGATGGAAAAACGCAAATAACAAGCTCCAAGGTCATTCTCGACTCCAAAAAGTCGGATTTCAAGTACATCTGCTTCCCTTTTCTGCGGTTATTCGAGGACTGCACAGAGGTTGTTGCGGTTGGGGGAGTTGAGGTTTATAGACCAAAAAGAATTGAAATAACTGAAATAGATTCAAATGACGAATTACTGCTCACTGCTATTGAACAGAACCGTCAAGATATTCTTAGATATCACGAGTACAAGTAGCAGATAGGCTGTTGCTTGTACCTTTTCTGCTACTCTTTACTGTGCCGTGATGTTGTTTCACGTGATTATTGTTCACGTGACTGTGGCGTCTGAATTTTTTTTTTTTTTGACACGTGTGAATTCTGCTTTTTTGTTGAAATTTTATGAATTCACAACTTTAATTCAGAATCTCTATACGCTGTATTTGATGAAACGGTTCAAGCAATAACGAATAAAATGATGTTAAAAGACGCCAAAAACCGAAAGTACTTCAGTTTAAATTAAATTATGGCTATTCTCTACAGTATTGTGTACAGTCAGGTGGGTGAGAAAACGCCGTTGTGTTGCATGTCGGATATCGACACCCCTGGTTTTGATAATTCCTATCTGACGAAGCTATCCAAGGACATAAATTCCATAGTCGTCAACACTGAGGGAACAATGAACACTGAAGATAACAAGTTAGTCACGATAGACATCGATTCTGATGTCCAGAACTACAAATATCACTACAAACTCTATTACATGACACTGCAGAACACCATTTGCTTTGTTATCACCAACACATCACAGGATCTTAAGCAAATATACAGCTACGCATTTACAGTGCTAGAGGAGATCTACAAACAGGTGGTAAACTCCAAGAACTCATCCTTACTATACAACAACATTCCATATCAACTGATAAACTTACAGCCAATGATGGACAAGCTGGCTGTCAAGACACCATCTGTCAGCAACGGTAATCTGTCCAATCTGGAGGCCCTTAATTCAGAGTTGAAGGATATTACGTCCATCCTGAACTCCAACATTGAAAAACTCATCGTCAGAGGTGAGTCTCTGCAAAATTTGAATGAGATGTCTGACAGTTTGAAACACAATTCCCTGAGATACAAGAAGAATATAAAAATGTACAACTTAAAGTTGATAATGAGTGAATACGCTCCTATTGCGTTTATAGGCTTGATCTTTGTCTTTTTGGTTTGGTACATGTTCCTAAGATAAAAGATGTTTGGTGCCTGGCCGTCGTATGTAATATTGGTTTCTTATATAGAGAATATAATTTTTAGCGATGGGTACATTCTATGAGACTAACTCCGATACTATTTTTGAAATTGACCATAACTAATTTTAACATCACTGAATAAAAAAATAAAAAAAAAAAAATAGAGTACATAAGTTTTAGTTGGGGGAAAATACACATAAACAACACCAAAATATCGCTATATACAATGCAGTTTTCTGCTAGTAACAACATTTTGCCAGAATCTATTCCTCTCTACAAGAAAATAACCGATTATGAGCTTCTTTTAAATCAGCTGATCTACAAAATAGACAAAAGCACTTTGAATCTCGATCCAATAACTGACAAAAACACATCAAATGACTACACTCTTTTGGAAAAACTAAAAGAGCTAGATTCTGAAATCACAGATAAGTTTCCATATAAACGATACGATGAGATCAATAAGGCTTACGAAGATATTAAAACGGACCTGGATAGTACGGATACTGAGCTGAAAGACAAGATTCTGATGACACTGTACAGCAGCTATAAACGATTAAATGCAGTGCATCCTTCAACAAGTAAGAGTTCTCTTTTAAAAAACATTCCAATAAACACAGTCATAAATTACTCCCAGAGGCTTTCAAAGTTCACCTCCAAACCACAAGTCACCATGATAGACCAGTCGATTATAGGGGATGAAATGACACCACAACCTCAGGATCCAAGTGGCTGGAACTTTATTTGGGCCGGTGACGATATGATTAGAAGAGGGAATCTTGTGGTTCAGCAGCAGCAAGCAGAAATTATGCAGCAGAAAATAAAGAGTGAGTACGAGGCTCAGCAGCTGGAGGAACAGAGGCAGAAAGAATATGCTGCGAAAGCTGTTACTTCTCAGGTTGCAGATGCTGGTCTGATGTTTGATGGGAAGCACAAGGAAAAAACGCTATCTCCTGCGCAGCAGGGTGGCGTTGAGAAGGCAGCCAAGGAGGAGGAAGAAGACGAGGACTTTGATCTCGATCTTTTCAATCCAGACGAGTTTTAGGTTATTCTGTGGTTGATGCGAAAGTAAGAAGAGGTTTTGATGCGAAATTTAAAGGAGTTTTTGTTGTGAATGTAAAAAGAGTCTTTGAAAGCGGAAATAGTGCTTGAAAACAGGATCAAACTGCGTGTTTCATGGACGAATTCCAGCATAAAGTTAATGGGAATTTGTTGTATGACGGAGTTAAAGGGACAATTTCTGAGCTGTTTTCGCACCTGAAATAGCCATGAGCGATGCCAAACTGCAAGTCAGGTGAGCAGCATGTATTTGGAGAGTGCAGAACGTGATCAGCATGTATTTAGAGACTGCAGAACGTGATCAGCATGTATTTAGAGACTGCTGATTGCCCGCTGATGTTGCGCCGTTTTATTTAGAGTTTTCACTTTTTTGGCTGCTTCTTTATCAGCACTTTATGCGTTCATTGGAGCAGCATTATATATTGTTTCTTCACCAAAAATAGCAGCATGGTTCTTCGCTTGCTAAAGTTGCAAGCAGCTTATGCTGGGAAACTTCAGAAACAGTAAAATTCACGTGACCCAGCATTTCTTTTTTTTTTTTTTTTTTTAAAAGCTCTAACTTTCTTTTTTTTGGTTCCTGGAAACTGTTTCAACAACTTTAATAATAAAAAGTTTCAATGTGCTTCTGCTAAATAAAAACACACACACGGTTAATAAAAAGAGTTTGAAGTGCCGTAAAACCGATTTTAGCTTATCAAAAAAGCAGTAACAAAAATTTATCTCTTTAAAAAGCTGAAATAAAAGGAAGCCACATGTCCTCTCAAGCTGGTTCAGAAACTGTGTGCTACGACTTCAGCAAGCTGAGCGAGCTGTTCATAAAGTTTGATGAAACATTCACCAACAAAATAGGATCCATCGCGGATATCTATGAAGACCCATTTTTCACTGAGTTCAAGGGGAGCGATCCAAAGATATTTCAGTTTGAGCTTTTGGAGCTGATCAAACTGCAGAAACTGATCAAAGCCAGAGCTACCAAGTTTGGTATTCTGCTGAGCGAACTTTACAAAGCTGGAAACGGTAAAATAAACTGTTTTTTGGAAAAAACAGGCAAGGCTATTTACCAGGAATACTCCGAACTGCAGAGCAACTTCTACTACAGTTTGTCCATCCTTAAATGCATAAAAAAGCTTGAAATTGACGATGAAGAGAACAGTAAACTAACAAGAGTCGGGTATCCAAGCTTGATGACGAAGAATATCGAGGAAAGTTTGTTTTCGCTCTTCACCGTTTTGAAAGACATGAACAACTTGTACAGAAAGTACCTGGTATTTGGCGATGCCATCGCAGAACACGAGTCATGTGACCTCAAGAAACTGAACGAGGAAAAGTTGCTGCTGATAGGTAAAATATGGGCTATCAACGACCACCTGGTGTCCCTATCGGGAAACTGGAAAAAACTGTACACAGATTTGCTGACAAACTATGGGGTGAAGCTGATTGAGGATATCCTGGATGAAATAAAGGAGTTCAGGGAGAATCCTGAGGATTTCATTGGTGGAAATGATGATGATCCGTTCGGCCTTAACTCCGACAGCGAGGATGAAATTGAAGCGACTCTTTCCCTGGAGCAGTCACAGAATATTGACAGATCGCTAGAAATATTCGAGACAAGTTTCGTGAACAAGCTGAAACTGATCAAGCTTTTGATAAGCACCACCAAAAGATTCATCGCGGATATCTCCGTGCCGCAGCTGGAAAAAGAGGGAAACGTGACCTACCTGAATCTCAACAGACTGGTGAAAAGCGTGAAGGATATTGTCAAACAGTTGGATGGCATCACAATTGACATAATGGAGCAGCAAAAATGCGATTTGTCGGAGTTAAGTGTTTTGCTCACCTCCTTCAAGAAGCAGCTCAAACTGATATCCAACAGCAACAAGAACTACGACAAGTTCATCGACACGTGGAACATAAAATACAGCGCGTGAGAGAGGTTTATTTTCTTTATATATGGACTCATTTGAATGTGTTGTGGAAAGCAAAAAGCAATGCCGCAACTACCAATCACCGTCGTCGTCGTCAGCGTAGGAGGAAACCTTCTTCTTTCTGCTGTTCAGCGCAGCAGCGAGGGCATCAGCTAGGCCGCCGCCCCCAGTGGCCTGCGCGCCCATAGGCTGGGCTGATCCTGTCGGAGATGAGGCCAGTTTCACCTCAGATCTGTCGTTGATCTGCGACTTGTCAGTCTTTCTCAGGGAGCCGAGGCCAGCTGATCTGATGGACGCCAGGAGGGCGTCTCTGGAGCCGTCGCCAGAGGATTCAGGTGGTTGTTGAAGCATTGGGGGTGGAGGTGGGATTCCAGCGTTGGTTTGTGGCATTGGGGGTGGAGGTGGTGGGATCACATGATTAGACTGTGGTTGTGGCAGTGGTGGTGGAATTCCAGCGTTAGATTGCGGCTGCTGAAGCATTGGTGGTGGTGGTGGTGGAATTCCAGAGGACACTTGTGGTTGTGGAATCACATGATTAGTTTGCTGTTGTGGAAGCATTGGTGGTGGTGGAATTCCAGCGTTAGATTGTTGTTGTGGAATCATTGGAGGAGGCGGTGGAATCACATGATTAACTTGCTGCTGCTGCTGTTGTTGTTGCGGCATCATTGGAGGAGGCGGAATCACATGATTTACTTGCTGCTGCGGAATCACTGGAACAGACTGTGCTGGTCTGGCATAGCCATGGTCGGGGTTCACGCTCGCATACACGGCTCCTGGCGCAGGAACAGTGCTCTGAGCAAAGCCTCGCTGTGCTGCAGGTTGTGCTGGCGGTGGAGCGCCAAACGTGGTGGCAGGAACATGTGACACTGAAAAGCCGTTGCCCAAACCAGCTGCAGCGTGGCCTGTTCGCTGGCCTGCCATTCTTCTCACTGGCGGTGGCGGCGGAGCAGCGCCTGTTGCGGATCTCCGCATCGGAGGAGGCGGTGGTGGGCCTCTTCCGCCTGTTTTCTGGCTCCTTAGAGGCTGCTGATTCGCAATTCCTGTGGCCTGACCAGCCAGCTTTCTTGGCGGCGGCGGTGGTCCTGCTCTACGCTGAGGAGGCAGCGGCGGAGGTGCACCTGTTCTTGGAGGAAGAGCTGTTTGCTGGTGATTAAAGGACTGGTTTTGTGGAGGAGCAGGAACAGAAGCAGCAGGTGGAAGTGGTGGCTGCTGGCGGTGGATCTGCTGGCCTGGTGGGGGATTAAACACTGGTACTTGTGTGTGGTTAAACACTGGCATTGGTGTCTGTTGCTGCTGCTGGAATGGTGCCTGATGCTGCTGGAATGGTGGATTGTGGCCCTGGAATGGTGGATTGTGGCCCTGGGGTTGGGGTGCACGTGGTGGGAGTCGCTGCGGTTCCTGATGGGCCAGCGGTGGCGGTCCTGTGGCATAATTTGCTGGTGGCGGTCCTGTAGCATACTTTTCAGGTGGCGGTGGGAGTCTGTGGACAGGTGTTCGTGGAGCTGAAATGGTTTCTTCCGGCGTGGCGTAGCTTGACTCCTCAGAATAGGATGACTGCAGTGTTGATGAGGATGGGAACGCTGATGGTGTTGCTGCTGGTGTTTGTGGCGGTGGTGGCGGTGGAGCATGTTTAGCTGCCGCAGTGTGTTCAAATGTGTAGCTCGAGTACAGATCATCGGTGTGTGCAGTTGTATCTAAGCCTGTTTCGCCGTTCACGTCACTTCTGTAGCCAACGTTAGCGGCAAGTTTACTGGAGTAGTCGTATCGGGATCTCTGGTTGCTAATCAGCTCCTCTCCCCTTGGCCCCTGCACATAGCTGGCCTTCTTTTCAACATCAAGCTCTTTCTCGAGTCTTATCGCGTTCTTGTTGTTGATGGTGTTTTTGCTTCCGTACTTGCTCCTCTTTGTGACTCTTTTGTAGAAATGCTGCGCTTCATGTATATCCTCAAACAGCAGTCCCGCTAGACACTCCTCCATCTCAAAGGTGTGAAAGAAAGTTCTGTCCTGGATGTAGTCAAAGTTAACATAAAGTTCTTGGTCCCAGATGACACCCTTATTGAGATTAGACACGTCCACCAATTTCAGGAAGAAAGTGTTCCCAACCAAATCATCCACCAAACACAATGCTCCATACAGGCCTGTGTAGGTCCACTCACTGGGATTAGGATACGCAATGTAAAGCTTCGCAATGCACACATCTATAATCTTGTTGAACTGCTTTGGAATGGAGAGTTTGATCTTTTCTTTATCAGTGGAGGAGATTGAACCCATTTGGTTTGTGTTGCGTTTTCACACTGAAAACTGTATAAATAGTAGCAGAAAATAAAACTCAGAACAAATTTCGCAACGCAAATGATTGGCAATTATTGCGTTGGAGTATAGATATGTTGTTTTTTTACACTGTTCTACGGTTCTGTGTATCCACAATTGGGTGTTTTTTTGATTGTTTAAACCTTTTTTGTTTGTTCAGGTGTTCCTGTTTTATTATTAGCAAGAGTAAATTTTGAAAAAAAAAAAAAAGTGTGAAATGACTGCTAAAAGTGGTGAATCACGTGGTTGCACTGGTCACGTGTTGTTCTCAGAACTAGTATAAATCCGGCCATTTGAAAGTGGATGTTAAACGGGGTTGTGATACGCTACAGGTGTGAATTAGGACCGTCTGGGTCTAGTGATTGATTGCACTGTGTGCCCAGAACTTTAAACGCACCAAAGTGTGGTGTAAAACCGTGTTCTGGAACTGGAAGTGTTCACTGACTTTTCTCCAACTAGGTTGACTGCCAATGAGCGTTAGAATTGGCGTGAAATTACAGCAGAACAATGGCTGTTATGAACTAGCAGTCTATATAAAACCATTCTAGACCCAAAAACACCCAAGTTTCTACGTGAAAAGTAAGCCAAAAATCACTGAAGTTGCTAGGTATACACATAAAATCAAGGGACTGGAAAGGTGGCCTTTATATCCGACAAAACAGCAGCACGTGACTGAGTGTCATTAATGGTTTCTTTAGAAAGTCAGCTAACAGATAAGCAATAAATAGATGAATTGACAAAACCTAATTTTGCATCAAGTGCTCCGTTTTGTTGACAAGCTGGAGCACTTGTGAAGATTTCAACAGGAGTGAAGAAGATGTGCATTTTGGTGATAAAATGATACCAAAAACACCCCGAGCAGCCAACAGCGTATCGGAGATAAAGGCATTCATGATTATGTCACTACAATATTAGCGCAACAAGCAACACATATTTGCACCAAAACTGCTGTTTTCCTGCAGCATCAACTTTTTAAAAGCCGATTTGGTCCTCTACCAGTTGTTTTTAGTTCACTTTCAACGCGCAGAACATCACTGTACTGCTTTTTACCTGGCTATATATTTAGACCAGACAGTAGACAACATGAATTGTTTGTAGCACGTGCTAGTGCTGCTTAAAATCAAAAGATACGCTGTTAGGAATAAAGAGAGATATCAATAGTACGCCAAAAGAACCATACAATAAGCAAGACAAGATATTCATTACGGATAAATGTTGGATGACTTAAATTACAGTACACCTCACGGTGATATAAAGTGACCGTACTCAAAGTATCCAGTGTTTTTATAGCCCCCAGTATCCTGTTATACTTTGGATGTAAAACTAAATGAATAGTTGAACAAATATAAAGGCCCAGCTCAAAGTCGGCTTTCGGGTTTAAGCAAACTGAGCAGTTGGGGAATGGGGCATAGTTTCAAGAAAACAAATAAACAGTTTGTTTTGAACAACAGCAAGAATAGTAATAATAATAATAATAGGTTAGTAAGTTAGTTTGAAAAAGATATAATGTTTTTCCGTCATAAATATCATGCAATTTAACCTTCCATAGTAAGGAGTGTGTGTTATTTTCCTCCTCCCATCAAATATACTCGTAATTATCTGCCACAACTCTGTACATGAAACTTGGCGAGTAAGCCCCCGTGTTTGTTATGACAATGTCTATGAATTCAGCAGGTATGAAATCGTTAATGTTATTTACCATCATCAATCTGGAGTAATCACCTTCCTCACCGCTCACTGTGTGCTGTTTAGGTAGCAAGTTACCAGTCAATTTTGAACCACCAACTTCCAAATAATTTTCCTTTATATCAAATGGCGACAAAGAAGACAGCTTGTATAGCCCAGCCATAACAATTATCGGAACTCTGAACTCCTTGGCACATTGAGCAACAGTCTGGACACCAGTTGAAGAGACAATAGCAGAACCGTTAGAGAAAATCTGCTTGCATCCAATTATAACCTTACCAATTTTGTTCATCACAGCAAACACCATAGAGTCAGGAATAATGATAGTATCAATACCAAGATCCGAAAGTTTTAATGCAAATTTTTGTGCCTTCTGAAGGTTGTTTGGATATGATTCAGTAATAATACAGGTGAAGTTTCTTTTTTTCCAATTTTTGTCTTTTTTAACGTTAATTAAAAAATTCAATATGGTTTTGGAGTCCGGGGTTGGTATGAGAAGGATCTCATTATCATGGATAAGATCTATTCCAATTTGGAAGATTTGCTCATCAATGTTTTTAACCTCATCAGTCAACTCTCTAATTATATTAATGGCTGTTGCTCTTATGTCAAACTTCTTGGCTTTATTGGTAGAATTCACTTGAGGTTGTTCCTTTGGCAGTCTTGCCAATAAATCAAACATTGAACTCACTGGTTTACTATTTGATTCATCCTCGTTTGCGTTAAAATCTCCCGTCTGCTTTAAAGAATTGTGATAATTGGTGATCTCTTCTCTAAGCATGAAGATTACTCTTCTGACCATATTGCCGCAGCAAAATTCCTTTTTCAAGACTGCTGATCCAATGATCCCCTTTGGTTTTATGTTTCCCTCCATTAGCAAATCTAGGTTTTTCAAATTGTTCATGAAGTCTTCTGTGGTAGTAAACTTCATAAAACCAATGAATTTTTTCAGAACGTTCAAAGTTTCTAAGGAAATCGTATATGAAGACCTGCTTGTAGGCTGCGAATTTGTCTTTAAAGATTGCAAAAAATTATTAATGAGCTCATTAATTTCTGGCTCAAAAGAAACTTTCTCCTGCTTTTTTGATACCATCATTATCGGGCTGGTGCTAGAAAAAGTATTAGAATTCAGATTACTCATTTTTCATATACCGTTTATTTTTTAAAAAAAAACCCTGTCTGGTGCTTCTATACCTACCGAATGTTTTGAAAAGTATCAAGTATGCAAAAATTGGTTTTAGTGACACGGTTTTGGTTTTTTGGGAAGGAATTGTTAAATAAATTTTTTTGATATTTTAAGTTAAGGTAAAGCAAAGTAAAATTACTCATCGATTAAATATTCTGCCAAATTGATGTCGGAAAATTTTTTTTTTTTTGTTTATGCAAAAAAAAATTTTTTCTGCTTTGGGCGTTTTCTCTTCTAAATCATCACCGCTACTGTGTAAGTCACGTGCTCAGTTAAAAAAAAAAAAGAACACACACAAAACTACCGTGAAAGCAACCACATATTTTCTAAACTAAAAAGAGCATCACAAAGATTTATTTTAGCAGTAACAAGAAGTATAAAAAAAATATATGTTGATAAATATACTAGCGATTTAAAACAAAGTATATTACACTGTTTAAAATTTTCGACACAAGTAAACGTAAAAAACAATTTAAAAAATCTCTTATGACCTACTGAAAATAATATTTTGTTGTGTTTTGGTTTTGTTATAAAAGAAACAAGCTAGATTGTACAGAAACTAGCTACATGGTATATATAAATAATTATCAGTATCAATGCCAGAATGTCCCCCAAACACTTAAGTGAGTTTTAATGAGTAATAAAAAGTAATATTTGGCATTAAATTTAAGCGTTAGAGTTCATTTTTCTCTTACCGTTAACTAAGGTAACGTTAACGAATCTTCTGGTGTACAAGATTCTCTTGTAAGCTCTACCTTTTGGTTGCTTTGGCTTTTCTTGCTTTTCAACTTTTGGAGTTTGAGATTTAACTTTACCAGCTCTGGATAAGGAACCGTGAACTTTAGCCATTTTTGATAATTTCTAGATTGGTTTCTGGTATATTTTTTTTAATTATATTTAAATATTTTTAGAGAATTCTTTTATATGAATGTTAAATTTGTCAAAAATTTCTTCAAGTTGGAAAAAAAAAAAAAAAGAAAGAAAACGTAAAATTCGTGAACAAGAACTGTGAGAATTCGAAAAAAAAAAAATTAGAACTGTATATCCGAAACTTCCTAATTAGGAAATAGCTTTCCTTAAAAAGGAAAATAGTCTGGGGTTGTTGTGTTTGTCACGTGAATTTTTATCAAAAATTTCCTTTCTGGGAAATCTGTATACCTGATTAGGAAATTTGTGTGGAGTAAATGGCTAATTTTCTTACCAAATTGGATGACACGTGATCTGTTAGTGTTTTCTTTTTTTTTTAGCTGTCAATCACTTTTTTTCTTTATTTTTTTTTTTTTTAAAAAATTGCGGGTTTTTATAGTAATTTCCTAAAACAGCAATTCTGTGTTGACAAAAAAGTTGTAACAAAAAAAAACACAAATTTGGATGTTGCCAATGCAACTCTGTGTTACCCTGCCATGTTGATGAGTCAATCACAAACGAGAAAAAAATAGAAGTTAAAAATTTCATCCTTAGAACAGAAAAAAAAACTTTCACTGTTTATAAAAAAGGTACTTTTCAAGAGATGACTCAAAATATGTGGAAGTTTATATATAACAGCAAATAATTTTTAAAAAACCAGCAACTATATTTCGTGTCTATAAAACCATGTCTGAAACTTTACCTGAAAGAGCAGAAGTTCAGCACTATTTCGGTGCTGGTCCAGCCCAGTTACCAAAATCAGTTATCCTTCAATTAAGTAAGGATATCGTTAATTATGAGCAACACGGATTTGGTATTGGTGAAATTTCTCACAGATCTAAGACAGCTCAAAGCATCATTGATAACACCAAAGAAAACATTTTAAAGTTGTTAACCATCGACAACAAATATGAATTAGAACAATTGAAAAAAGACTTTAGTGTATTCTTTTTACAAGGAGGTGGTACTACTGGTTTTTCTTCCATTCCATTGAATTTAAACAGTTTAAATGGTCAAGGTGCTTATCTAATTAGTGGTTCTTGGTCTTTGAAATCTTTCCAAGAAGCAAAGAGATTAGGATCAAATGTCATATCCCTGTACAATGACAAGGAAGAGAACAAAGTGTTCAAAGGCTGTTTTAAAGGTGATTATGCTGAACTATTCAAGGGCCACGAAGACTTAAAGTACGCTTACATTTGTGAAAATGAAACCGTTAACGGAATTGAATATGACTCAACTATCAAGGATTTGGCCAAGGTCTGCAGAGATAACGACATTGAATTAGTTGCTGATTTATCAAGTAACATTTTCTCCAGGGAAATCGATATCTATGACTACGGTGTGATAATGGCTGGTGCTCAAAAGAACATTGGTATTGCCGGTTTAACCTTATACATCGCTAAGAATAGTTTATTGGATAAGATCAAAGCCAATGGTGTTGACCAACAACTTCCAATTGCTTTTGACTGGAATTTACAAAATGATAACAACTCATGTTACAACACTATCCCAATGGTTCCTTTGCACACTATGAACCTAGTATTTGAACAGCTACTTGCTAATGGTGGCATTAAGAAGCAAGAAACAGTCAACATTGAAAAGTCTGAGAAATTGTATGCAGTTTTGGACAAATACTCTACTGAATCCACTGAAGTTGAAGAAAAACAAAGAATTGTTAAATTCACCGTTGACAAACAATTCAGATCAAAGATGAATGTTGTTTTCAACTTTATAACTCCAGAATTAGAAAACACATTTGCCAAAGATGCTGAAAACAACGGTTTCTTGGCTGTAAAAGGTCATAGATCAGTCGGTGGTATAAGAATATCTCTATACAATGCCGTCAAATTGGAGGCTGTTGAATCCTTAATCAAGTTTTTTGAAGAATTTGTTAACAATTTATAATTCTCATCTATAGATTGAAATTCAATTTTTTTTTTTATATACCTCTAATGCAAAAGTGAAATTCCATTAGTTTACAACTTTCCGGATCATTGTCACCATAGTTATTGTTCCAATCATCATCAATTGGTACAACTGTGTTTATAAGAAGAAACTTGCCCTGGTCATTTGGAACTTTCCCTATTAAGGCATACATTTGACAGTTGGTTAAAATTTCATAGCATTTCTGAAAAATCTTCCAATCGTTATTTGTAATTAAAATTCTATCGCCTAAAAAATTAGAATCCTTGGATTGCTCCATACTAGCTTCACTGCTTGAAACATTATCCTCTTCTTCAGATTCTCCTATATTATCAAATTGTAAATGCTGTGGATTTACTTTGTTATTTTTATAATTGAAAGAAATATTTCTAAAACTAGTCCCTTTGCCTGACTCATCAGTAGCATAAGATTTGTAAAATTGAGATTCCTCAATTTCGCTAATATCATTTTGAGTAATCTTGTGTCTTACTTCAGGTCTGCTTTCTCTGAACGAAGATTCTGATAAACCGTCTATCTCTAGTACATTTGGTTTACGACTACTTTCTAGCGTTGTTTGTTTAGTATCTGAGGCATCAATTTTAAGACAACTCACTGATTTGTTCCAGTTAACCTCAATGTGGAAATTGCTTTCCTGGGGTTTTTTAAAGTCATTGATGAGTATTTTAAACTTCGCAGATTCACAAGACTGGTCATTATCCGAATTATCCAGCGATTGATAGCCATATTGGGACGTTGAAAGGAGTCTGTAGCTTTCAAAGTCTCTCTCCAATACATCATGTTCAAGCTGAAATTTTAACAACAAGCCAAACTTTGCATCAAATCTTAAAGATCTTTTTAAAAAATAGTTAAAATTCACTCCTTCGTTTCTTATATCTGTACTTTCACTGTTTTTAAGAGGACTGTTAAAGTCATTAAAAAATCCTGTATTTGAAAATACAGGAAGTGCATAAATTCTTCTGTTCACTGAACTATAAGATAACAATGAGTTGATGTTCTCTAATCTGTATTTATATTCATTGTTTAGGGACACCAATCTAATGGGTATCTGAAAGTCATGTGTCACAAGAGTATACTTGGCTTTTAGCCTATTATCGCCATCTGTGGGCAATTCGGGCTCTGGAACACCATTGTAATTATTGTTCATATCATTTGGATTGTTAGTAATCTGAAATCCCTGTCTATCTCTTTTCAGTCCATCAATGTTATTTTTGCTATTCCCTGACGGTTCTTTTGCATTCGTCAAAACGTATTCAGAATAAAAGACGTTGAGACTGCCCAGGCCATTAATATTATTGTTAAGATTTTCAGCAGATATGTTCCAGCTCTGCGGTACCTTTATTAACTTAAATGTCAAATCTCCGTATAAAGCGCATCTTTTTCCTGTGCTAGTCTGTTGCTTTCTAATATTGTTTAACCTCAGCATATCATTCATAAACTCAGTTCCATTTCTGTTTTCATTATTAATGTTGGTATTAATACCTTCAGTGACAGTCAGATTCGGGACATTTTCACCCAGTCGTAGTCCAACTAAGCCTTTACCAGATAATTCAGTTCCACCCATGTGATTTGTGTATGTATAATTATTGTTTTTGTAAGAGATCAATTGATCATATCTTTTTAAAATATTTAATAGATTTTTTAAATTAATTTTTATGATAACCAAATTTTGTTCATTCGATGAGCTTTGAGTAGACAGTTTATAGTCTTGAAAAAAATTCTTTATATTAAGCTTCACATTTAAAGTGTTGACTGGATTTGGGTCTCCAGTGTCGCCATTCAAAGGGGTAGTTGTCAAATATATTTTGTCTTGATAAAATTTAATAATTATATGGTCGCTGTCGTTACTCCCATGAAGTAGTTTATTTATTCCTGCATTGTTACTACTGGTAATGTTTGAAGTATAAAACTTCAATATTGTCAATAACTTCAGAAGAAGTCTGAATGACTTGTTAGAATGGTGATCTTTAAGTTTGTTTAGGGTAAACTGTAGTTTCATAAAACTTTTTTAATTCTTTATATTAAAGACTTTGCTTTGCTGTATTTACTGCTTTGTATTTGGTAGTTGTGCTTTTTCAAAAACTAAAAACCTTTTCTGTTTTTATTTTATTTATTAAAATTCAAGAAGAGCTTATATTCCAAACAAAGTATGTTAGAAGATATATATAATTGGCTATTTTGGTATATCTTTTACTTTTTGATGTATCTACTACTAGGTCTTTATGTTGGAGATAAAAAAGAAATCATTTCCAAGTCACGTGATGCTAGTGTTTTATTGAAAAACTAATTTATCTAACTAAGTCTGTTCTTTAAATTCTGTAAACAATTTCACTTAAAGAGGGATGCAATTATGATAAATATTCAATATATATTTCAAATACTATTTACAACACAAACTTTTTTGGCAGGTATCAAAATCAAGAACTAATGTCTTTGTTGTTTATAATTCTATTTGCTCTTTTGAATCCATCATCTTTCAACATTTCCGCACATATTTTGTCACTTAGCTTATCAATATTTGTAAAATAGAGGTTTTTGTTGAAGACAAAGTTATTAGATATCAAATAATTCATCAAATCCCTCAAAGAAATTTTTTGTTCGTTTTTCAAAATCAGCCTTAGCAACTCCCATAAACTTAAATTTTTTAATCTATTATCATATATTATACCAGGTCTCACGATAATTCCGTCAATACAGTTTTGTTCAGATTTTTCAAGTAATAATTTTTCAGAAAGTCTTTTGGAGTCAATGTACTCTTTACTTGCTAATGGTGACTTGTTGGCAGATATGTAGATCAACTTTGTCTTTGGATTTGAAACATTTTCAACAATATTTTCTAAAGACTGGTAGTTCCACTTATAAAACTTCTTCACTGTATCTAACTGAATTTGTTGATCTTGACGCTCAAAACTATTTTTTGCTGCAGAGTAAACATAGTTGCTTAATAAAGTGGGAATCTTACACAATGACTTGTTATTTATTAAGTTCTTGTACGCTAGATTCGTGTTAAATATACCAATGGAATGAATTATATATTTACATTTGTGATTTTTCATCCCATTTGGCAAAAGTTCCTTGTATGAGTCCGGTTCAAAACAATCTATATTGTTGAATAAATACACATTTTTAAAAAGACTTTCGTATTTTTTTGTATTTTTTCTTGATGACAGAATGATAATGTTGTATTGTTCGTTTAGATTATATTTATTTATCATTCTGTTTACTAAACTTCCACCCAAATATCCAGTGCCTCCAAACACCAAAATATTCTCAAGAGATTTGTTCTTAATAATGGCAGGATACATCACAAACGCGTTTACAGGGTTTTATGATAAAGTATATTGAAATATATTAGCGTTAATTAATAGAGTAGTCTTCAATGTGGAAATTTTTATTTCGCTTTTCATGTTTGCTGTGTTTCTATAGTCACGTGAAAATGCTAGAAATATAGCCGCTGTTTATGTTACTTATTACAGAATACCTGTCTACAAAGAGCAATCATTTCATAAAAATGTGCATTTAACAATATTGATTTTTCAATCAAAAATATAAAAGAAGAATTGAAAGATTCGCAAACAAAATTGTAAAACTAAAAGAAAACCCTCGTCAATTAGTAACCATGTTGATAACCAAAATTCTTTGAAAAAGCCAGTAATAAAGTCATAGAAACACATTATCAATTCCTGCAATAAAAGTATCAATGAACATTACGCAGGAGCATTTATCAATACAAAATCTAAAAAAAATTTACTTTTAACAGAACATATAAATGCAATACTTGACTAGCTTTTTATTTTAAAAACACAACGATTTCTTTGAAATTACTCCGCTACAGTATTATTTTTCTTCAGATGAAAAAAAAAAAAAATACGTCATAGCGCCCCTATGTGATTTTTGAACTTAAAATTTTTTTTTTTTTTTTTTGTTAAAAAAAAAAATAAATTCTGGTAGTAAGGTTTTGCCTACAAATTTCCTTCACAAGTCCAGCTGTCCAACTTTTTTTTAATGACAATTTTCCATTCAGCATGCAAGAGCAGCAGATTTTATCATATGGTTTTTTCGGTTCTAAAAAAACATAGAAAAAATATTTATCTCAGGTTTTTGTTTGTTTTTTTAGGAGGGTTGCTTTTAAATATCGATATAAATAGAAACTAGAAAATTGGGAATTTCAACAAATACCATAAAGGGTTGTTTTTATTAAAAGATTTGTTTAACTTAAATTAGTTTGAACTTTATTAAAAGACTAATATTTTGAAACATCAATAACAAAGCCAATGATAATATACCGTTAGTATTTCGAATAAAATAAATAACAAGCTATACCTTTAGTTCATATATGGTAAATCCCTGCAAGAAACAAAAGATGGAAATTGGTAAAGAGCATAATTTAACTGCTCAAAAAAACGAGTTCAATAGCGATGAGGACTACTTCTGCTATATTGGACCTGTCAGCAATGGTAAGAGTAACTCAAATAACAGCAAACGGTCGAGCAGCAAGACAACAACAATTTTGAAATCAAATGATGACTGCAAAGTACAGACTAATACGCATAAAATAGAGTTTTTGCCTTGCAAAAAAACTAAGTCTGCTGATAACGATATTGGCAGGTTTAACTGTGCCTGTAAGAATGAAAAGCTTTTTGGATGTTTTGTAGTTGATAAAAATGGCAATTTTCAACTGCCTAAGTCGCCTATGCCAAAGAACATTTTACCGGAGGAAGATGATGAGGATGATGAGAGTGAGTATGAAAGCGACGATGATGAGGAGCAGAGTCTCGCTGAAGAGGAAGAAGAAGAGGATGATGATGACGACGACGATGATATAGATCATTTGGCACATGAAGATGTGAATATGCTGCGGACAGCATCAACTAAATCGCTCGTCAAAGTTAATCCTCTGCTCTTTAGCTCCGAATTCCCTCACAAAGCACCAACTGCAACAAACTTTCAATTAGGTTCCAAGGAACACGATAAAGAGATTAAACATACACATTTGCCGAGAACTCCATTTCCCAAAACGCAAACAAATACAGCAAACAACATAACTAACATAGAAAATACAAAAAGTGTACACATAAACGCAGAAGAGATGCATTTAGATATTAAAGGCTCATCAATGCTCACTAGGAGAAGAGCATCGTCGATTGCACAAACACCAAGAGTGTCGATTCTTAAATCAGCAGAATAGAGGATTGATTTTTATTATAGACGATGTCGCTTTAGTATAGACGATTTATTTTAATTAAAGGCGCTTTCGCCTTCTTTAGCTTTTATGTTAGATATATGAAAGCCATTCAAATCACAGACTGAATTTTTTTTTTTTTTGAGTAAGTAATAATAGTAAAAAAGCTTCCCTGCTGACATGAATTCATTATGTAAATATAACCTTCATTTTTTCATCATCCACCATGTTATCCCTAACTAACTTTGCATTTTTCAAATCATTTTGTCTGAATCTGTTGACTCCCTCCTCCAAAGTAGCGACTATCCCACTCTGAAGGTGCCTTTTAGAAACTCGCTCTTCCAAAACAGAATCTGTGCTATCAATGAAATAAGACAAGTAGTTGTGATTTTGGTTTTTAAGTTCACTAACTATGCTTTTACCATAATTATCTTTATTAAAAAGGTTGTATAGACCTTCAAGAATACATATCTTCAGCATCTTTTTGTTTGTAAGTTGTAAAGTGTAAAAATTGGGCATTGGATCTTTGTCTTCATGGCTGAAACCAGGATACTTCAAAAGAAGTTCGTTTTTTGATAGCAGAAGTTTTATAAAGTTCAAATAATTCTTTGAGTCAAATGTTTCAAAATGGCCTCTTTTGATTAAAGCTTCTTCTGAATTTTCGTACTGTGACAGCACCGCACGTGGCACGTGAAACCCGTCCATGGGAATGGTTGCAACAGCACTCTGGTATATGTTTTCACATGGTAGATGAACTTCTATGCGTGTTTTTTCTCCTCCTATCGATTGGATAGAATAATAGGGTTGCTTATTGGTATCGTATTTAAGAATCTTATAGCTTGCATAATCTTGGACATCGTTTTGATAGTTTATAAGATGATTCTTTTCTTCACATGATGTATGGGTCACGTTTGCTGCATTTACTACTATGTTGTTCAAATATTCAATATCTTCTGCACAGTCTGCAGATATAGAACTTAACTGAACAGCACTAGTTTCAGGTTTATTTTCTTCAAAGTATAAGAGCAGAAGTTCCTTTAATTTTTCCGTTACAGTTGTTTTTCCTCCCCCAGGTACCCCACCAATAATAACAAACAAGGGAAGATCAGAATTTTGAGTTTTTTCATATTTTTGAATTACTTCTGTGAAAATATTATGTGAAATAAGATCAACGCTGTTTTCTGTAGCAGTCATAAAGGCTTTTGGTTTTGGGATATTCCTTATTCAGACTGAAATAGCTTAGGCAAAAAAAACTTTCAGGCAATGCGAAGCAAAAAATAAATAATTGGTTTAGCAATATGTACTATACTTGGTTTGTTCAAGCCTATTTTGTTTCACTGAAAATCTAAGTATAGCAAACTGTTTACAAATTTAATGCAAAAAGTCGGTTTACTAATTTAATGCAAAAAATCGGTCTACAGTTGCCCGCTTTTTTTTTCCAATTTATTAAAACAACTTTCTCACCAAAATACATGCACTGTAGTGTCAATGTACCACCCCTCTGGATTACCGAGATATATGTGCCAGTTTGTTGTGACATAAATATTTGTATGCCGAATAATATAACCGTTGCATAACTATTTATATCCCGAACAATATATAGGTATTTATGTGCCGAATAGTGTAGGTGCGCAATCTCGGATCTAAAGATCATCCAATAGAAAAGCAGGAAACAAAAAGTAGCAAAGCAAGAAAGACCAAATACATTGTTCCTATTGAAAAAGTACTCTTGGTGCTATCCTTGAAAATTTCAAGCCACGCACTAACTACATTTCGCATATGTTTCTTTCGAAAATAATTACAACGCAAAATAAAAACTCAAAATAATTAAAATCAAAATAAAAACTCAAAATAATTAAAATCAAAATAAAAACTCAAAATAATTAAAATCAAAATATTAATTCCTGTCTATTTTTTTTTGCTACCTCTTGCCTTTGAAGCATTCGGTAGGGCCAGTGCTCCAGACATGTATTCTTTAATTAAAACTTCTTGCTCCGAATCAGCCAGATGCGAAAAATTGGTCGCCATTAGGTTCATAACCTTTTTTTGGCGCTGATTGAATCTAGAATTGGCAGTTTCATGGACCATTTGTAAATGTCTTGTTATGGAGTCTTTCCTCATGAAAACTTTATCGCAGTATCTGTGAGAACATTTGATTTCAGGATACGAGTCGGCTTTAATATTAAGAATCCTCTTCATTTCATCATTCAGTCTTGACATATGCTGCAAAGCACAATGTCTTCTCAATTTTGCTGGAGTGGTCATACCTAAATATTTCCAACAACAGTCATTAAAGGGGCATTTGTATGGTCTTTTATAATCAATGGAATCTAGATGGTATGCATACTCTAGTATGGAAGAAAACTTTAAAGTGCAGTGCAAACACGAAAACAAACCCTTTTTTGGTTTTGTCAACTGCTCCATAGTAAAATACGGATCGTTTAACAGATCCTCAGCAACTTTTTCGTTACCAACGGTTACCTTATTTCTCCAATTGAGATTTATTTGACCCGCTTTGTTTGCCTGGCTCCTGCCAGATGACTTGACAATAAGATTTCCAGAAGATGTAAGCATCTGTGTTGAAACATTAATCAATTGTTTTCTCTGTGTATTGTGTTTGTTTTTAAAGATGTCTTCGAGTCTGTTCACAATTTTGTTTGGACTTGCTAGAATGGTATCAGGATTCTTTCCTATCTCATCTGTTAATTCTGGCTTCAAATCTGTACTAGTGAGTTTTTCCGCACCAATATTTGGCTCATTTGTTTTGGTAGTAGCATTATCAGTATATGGAATTGAGACCAAATCTATATCATTTTCGTAACCATCGTGCTTCCCAGAAGCAAAAGAACCACTGTCCTTCTCTTTTCCCAAAACATTAAGGTTATTTTTCAGTTTATTATCGGGAACGGAGATATATTGGGCTTTAATAAAGTCGTTTGAAGCCAAAGTTGAAGTCTTTTTGATATTTGATGTAGTCTTTTTTGATATCTTTTTAGAAGAACTTTGTAAAAAATCAGAATTGCTTGATTGATCATCAAGAAAGGTTGCAGATTTAAGTTTTTTCTTTTTTCCACTCTTCATGATGGCCTGCATTGTAGATTTGATAGCATTTGTTACAGGATTGTTGTTCTCTTGCGTCTTTTCAGGTAAGGACAAAAACTCTGGTTTTTTAACAGGAGAAGCTGAATTAATATCAGATAGCCTTTGGTAGAAATCATCCACTTTTGCAGAGTGTGTATCAAGTGGAGAAATCTTTTTTAGCTTGTTCATATGTTTGGAAGTATCAAGATCTGAATAAGCACCAGAGGTATGGCTCAAATGGCCATTATCGGCAGATTGGATAAGCAATGGTTGCGTTAAAACTGTATTTGCTGTGTCCTTCAGAGTAGATTTGCTTGAATGAATTGGTGAAAAAGTAAAAAGTTTGCTGTTTTTTCCATTCAGCGCGTCGTGTTTGATTTGATCAATAACCAGTTTGGTGGATCTTGTCAGGACTGCATCACTGGAGGATTCCAGTTGATCATCAAGTTCAACTACATTAACATCGCTTTCTGTTTTGAAAATATTGCCAATTTTTTCATTTTTCACTTCAGCTATATTTTCAACAAGGGGTATTGGCGTAGGTTTCTTGGTTCTTTTGAAAGACTTTTTTTCCATTACTTTCTTAACATTTAGCTTCTTTGACTTGTAGGGCTCTTTATTTGGCACTCCTTCTGGTGAAATAGCCATTCTGACATCTTCTTTTGATGCTGAACTCAACCCTAATTCGATAGCCTTTTCTCGAAGAACCAGAAGATTAATGTAATCAGAATTGTTTTCTAGAGCCTCTTGCTCACCATTTTTGTCTAATACAGGTGAATTGTTGCTAAAGACTGGTGAAATAAATGGGTTCAGAAGTTGCAATGAATCAAATTGAACATTTGCGCCAAAAATAGCATCTGCATAATCAACCTTGACATCATCAGCCTCTGATAAGTTTGAGTTTATGGCATTGAGAGGTAAGGGTTTTGGTTTTACTTTTCTTGGCCTACCGACTTTTCTTTTCCTTGCTGATAGTTTTTCTGAAAAAGTGTTTGTGTTTTTTGCCAATTCTGAGTTATCTTCTCTGTGATTTGAGAGGAAATATTCTGGAATTTGGTTGATCTCACGCAACTCAACCAGCTGAGGCTGGGAATTCCTATAATACATTGTTTCGCCCTTATTGTCGAACTGGGAGCTCTTACCGTCCATTGTCTCAGTTAAATCATGTTCTATAATAGAGTCCTTCTTGACATGTGTGTTAGTTGATGACAAATTTTCATGAAGTTTCTTGCTTGTTTCAACACTAACCTTTCTTCTGTGTATCTCCATACCTTCGTCAAATTTGGCGGCGTGACTCTTTTTAAAGTTTGCAAATGCCTCAGCATCCTGTTTTGACATTGGCATCGTATTAGAGCCAAATCTTGAACCCAGTGAATTCTCTGCCAATGACCCAGTGGCAGAATTCATTTCATTCCCTGGTAAGTGATTGAAATCCACTGGTGAAAATAAAGAAGAACCTGTAACAAACAACGGAGTTACAAACATTCCCATTGCAGACATTGGAGCCTGTTGAAATTCAGACTTTGAAAGCATTTGCTGAGTATATGATTGTCTCCAGTGAGATGTATTAACTGAACTCAGATCATGGTTTTCAGAAAAAGACGCAGAGTTCAAAGAAAAGTCTGCTCCTAAACTGGGACGCCCAGTGGGTTTTATAGAGAATGATGCTCCATTATGGTAAGCAAATGGGGCTATCGTGGATGGCGGTGGTACAGGTATAAGCATCTCTGGGTGCATAAGTTCAGGAGCAATGTTTCTGTCGATAGATTTTGAATTTTTGAGGCTCATCTTCTTTTGGATATCATTTTCCATTTCAGTATCCAAAACATTCGATCCTGCTGCATTTGGTCTTTCACCAAACTGGTAAGGAGCAATTGGTTGAAGAATATGGGGTGAAAAGAAGTTGGAAGCAGAACTACTCAACTGCAGTTGAAGAGACTGATTATAAAAAGCTCTGTCTTGATAATTTTGCTTTTTTGTAAATACAGCAGAGTTTGAACGATCTGTATTGAGAGGTGCCAAAAACTTCTCATCGTATGTCTCAATATCTGAGGGTGAACCAAAGTCAACTTTTTCGTCGTTCTTGTTATGAGAACTCTGTAAAAAGTGCTCCTCGTTCTTCTTCAAATCTATAGGACTGTTGCTTTGTGCTGTGGGTTGCAAATTCTGCAAAACTTTTGTAGCCAGTGCGTTTCCAGACGAATTATTGGTACCGTGTTCTGCTTCATCTGCCGTACCATCACTGTTGTGATGTTCAGAGGAATGTTTTGTTCCCATAATTAATGCTGTTGAAGATAATATGTGTGAGTTTTTGCAAAAATAAAGATCTTATCGGTTACAAACACAGATTTCTACAAGGTCAAATAACCAACTTCATATAAACTACCTGTTGCTTTAGCTGCCCGGTTTTTACACTTGTTCTTGTATGAAAATAGACTCTCTGCTTATATTGTAGAGAATGTATAAGGATACCGTAAACTGCTTTAGAAAATCTGATTGGCCAAAAAATCGCAGTGGTTAGAGCAAACAAACTTTTCTGTTGATTGTGAAAAAATATTCGTGTCCAATTGGTGGTTTTGCACTGTTATATTCTTGTTTTCAAATTTTAACTAGCGTTTGTTTGCATTAATTAAAGTGAGCATGGGAGTATCGCCTTAATTTTTTTTTTTTTAAAAAAAAATAAAAAATAAAAAAAAAAGAACCCCCTAATGAAAAAGCATGTTCCAAAAGGGAAATATGATAACGCCAAAACCTAATTTTACGTCTCTGGAGGTTGAATAAAGCACGTTAAAATCTGGCATGAAGTGCTGAAGATGAGGTTTTATGAGCATCTGGTCGGACTTTAAACATGTTTTGCTGCGCAAAAGTTGCTAAAAGCGTATTATTTTGTTTGCAAGGATACACTTTTGGCCCTTCAGGCAGGGTTCGTGTTTTCTTGAACCGGAGCACTTATCACATGATAATGTGCCTGGAAAAGAACTTTATGTTACAAATGCGAGCAAACGCGTTGAAAAAATATAATGATTTGTGAGGAAAAGAAATAGAAGGAGCGTGATGATTGAAGAATATCAGAAAAGCTTTACTTTGTGATGGCAGAAGGTTTTGGATTTAGATAGGCAAATATGAAAAAAGAGAGCTGAACGGTCAAACAGAAAGAAAAATAACTGAACGGTTAAACAGAAAGAAAACCATGGATGTTAATATAAAAAAACATCACATCACGACAAGGACTGTGCAGCACAAAATATAAAAATAGAACCAACATCCAGGAAATCCTTAGAGAGTAAAATCCCAGTGAGTAAAATCTTCGTGAGTACTCTCTGTGAGTAACTACTCAGAGCAACAGAATTTTTTAAAAACTACGTAAGCATCAAAAAAATAAACTAAAAAACGCATGGGAAACTAAACTAACAAGTCGTTATATAAACATCTTCAGCGATAAGTTTGTTCAATAAACTTTACCATGATGTTAGCGGGTTTTCACGGGATCCAGCTGATGTTCACTCGCAGTCAGTAGCAGCCAAAACCAGTTTTGAAGCTGTCACATGACCTTTTTTTATTTTCTTAAATAAACATCTGTCTGGATAAAATCAAAATGTGAAAAAAAAAAAAGTGAAAAAAATTATCTGTCATTCACTATTCTATAATGTTATACCTAATTTTATGTTTGCAAGCCGTCTACCACAGCAAATTAGTTGTTTTCTGGTCTCAACTTTCTGACTTCCTTACCAACTCTCCAGATTTCCATGGATCTGATGGTTTGTAATTCAGCTTCCAACTTTTCTCTGTAGTCTGGTTGAGAGTTGAAGTCCAAGGATCTTTGGGTTTCAGAACCATCCTTAACAGACTTGTATAAATCTTCAAAGACTGGCTTCAAAGCCTTCTTGAAGATTGGGTACCAATCCAAAGCACCTCTTCTGGCAGTGGTGGAACAAGCATCGTACATGTAGTCCATACCGTACTTACCGATCAATGGGTACAAGGATTGAGTAGCTTCTTCAACAGTTTCATTGAAAGCTTCAGATGGAGAGTGACCGTTTTCTCTCAAAACTTCGTATTGGGCCAAGAACATACCGTGGATACCACCCATTAAACAACCTCTTTCACCGTATAAGTCAGAGTTGACTTCCTTTTCAAAGGTGGTTTGGTAAATGTAACCAGCACCGACACCGACAGCTAAAGCTTGAGCCTTTTCATGAGCCTTACCAGTAACATCGTTCCAGACAGCATAGGAAGCATTGATACCTCTACCTTCCTTGAACAAAGATCTGACAGTTCTACCGGAACCCTTTGGAGCAACCAAGATAACATCAATGTCAGTTGGTGGAACAACGTGAGTTAAGTCCTTGAAGACTGGAGAGAAACCGTGAGCAAAGTACAAAGTCTTACCCTTGGTTAACAAAGGCTTGATTTCGTTCCAGGTTTCGGATTGGGCAGCATCAGACAACAAGTTCATGACGACAGTACCTCTTTGAATAGCTTCCTTGACATCAAACAAGTTCTTACCTGGAACCCAACCATCTTCAATGGCAGCTTTCCAAGAAGCACCGTCTTTTCTGACACCAACAATAACGTTCAAACCGTTGTCTCTCATGTTCAAACCTTGACCGTAACCTTGGGAACCGTAACCGATCATGGCTAAGGTGTCGTTCTTGAAGTAGTCCAACAACTTTTCCTTTGGCCAGTCACCTCTTTCGTAAACGGTTTCAACTTCACCACCGAAGTTGATTTGCTTGATACCTCTGGTAGCGGTGAATTGAACTGGAGCAGCAGTGGATCTCAAGACAGATTGAGTGGAAGCCTTGGACAACAAAGCTAAGTTTCTCTTAGCAGTCAAGGTTCTGGAGTTGCAGATTAAGTTGGAAGCCAATCTTTTGGCGGTTGGAGTTCTGAAAGCCATTTCTAGTATATTTTGTTTTAAACAGTAAGTTGTTTTCTGGTTTTGCCTTTAACTTGTTTTTTTTTTAATGAGAAAAAATCTTATAAAATAGGTATAATTGAATTATAAAAATAAGTTTACTTTCAACTCGTTCCCTTTATATAATTCGGCAAGACTGAAAGTAGCAGCCTTTTTTATTTTTGAAAGTGAAACTTTTTATTTGGATGATGACTAAATGCTGTGAACAAAAAAATTTTTCACTCTTTCCAGCTCAGTTTCGGGGAAAAAGTCTCCGTAAAATCAGATCGAAAACGGCAAAAAAGGCACATCGGCCCGATCCCAGATGCCGTATGTGGAATATGCGGCCGGAAATTTCAATAAGCGGAAGAGTGGTGTGTTTTTTTTTGGGGAGCGTACCTTTTTACCCTGCCAGTTTTTTAAAAAAATTGTGACTTCTTGCCCTGCCAGTTTTTTGAAAAAATTGTAACTTCTTGCCCTGCCACTTTTTTTTGAGTATCATCACCTTTTACCCTGCTACTTTTTGTTGAGGTATCGTGACCTCTTGCCCTGCCACTTTGCTTTGGATGACTAAAAGTGAAAAGATTTCATGACTAGCAGAAAGTTCATCAGCAATGAGTACACACGACATTTCTTCATCAAAAACAAATGCACAACCAAATTTAAACAGAGTGTGAACCAACGTAAACATGAGCACCGAAAAAGACTACCTAACTATCGCCATTCAGTCGAAAAAATCAGCCAACGTTTTGAAAACAATTTCAAGCAAAAAAAGATGTCAGCTTCTGCACAAAATCCACGATGCATTGAAGGAAAATGCCAGTCTGATTGAAGAAGCCAACAAGGAAGATTTGAAGGATTCGATTGCCAACAATCTTTCTCCTTCGCTAATTAAACGTTTGGATTTGTTCAAAAATAACAAATTTGACATCATGTTGCAGGGGATTGAGGAAGTGATTGCTCTGGAAAATCCAGTAGGAAAAATTTTGATGAAAAGACAGCTAGATGAAAACTTGACAATGTTCAAAAAAACCGTTCCTATTGGTTCACTTTTGGTTATCTTTGAAAGTAGACCAGAAGTTATTGCCAACATTGTTTCCCTATCCATCAAATCAGGTAATGCCTGTATCTTGAAAGGAGGAAAGGAATCAGTTAACACTTTCAGAATAATGGCTAAGTTGATAAATGACACCTTAGAGTCAAATTTTGAAAATTTCGGGATTCCAAAGGAATCAGTCCAGTTGATTGAAACGAGAGATGATGTCAACAAGTTATTGGGCATGGATGATTACATTGATTTGGTTATTCCAAGAGGATCCAATGCTTTAGTGAGAAAAATCAAGGATATGACCAAAATTCCAGTTTTAGGCCATGCAGATGGTATCTGTTCTATCTATGCTGATGACCATCTCCAATCTTTGGAAACCGCTATCAAGATCATAATTGATTCCAAAACAAATTACCCAGCCGGCTGCAATGCTGTGGAAACGTTGTTAGTGAACAGAAACTTGAAGGATTGGGACCATTTATTGACAGCATTAATCAACGAAAAGGTGACATTGCATTTAATGGCTGACGTTAAAGATAAGTTTTTGTCGCTAAATCCAGATCTAGTAAATAGCGAATTCATTGTCGACATCAATGAAAACGAAGACTTTGACAAGGAATTCTTGTCCTTTGATATTGCTGTGAAATTTGTTGATGGTGTCCAGGAAGCAATTGAACATATAAATCAACATGGTTCAAAGCATACCGACTGTATTTTAACCGAAGATGAAAAGACAGCAAAGTACTTCCTAAAGTCCATTGAATCCTCTTCTGTTTACTGGAACTGTTCAACAAGATTTGCTGATGGTTTCAGATACGGTTTTGGAACAGAAGTTGGAATCTCTACAGCAAAAATACATGCTAGAGGTCCTGTTGGGCTTGATGGTCTGGTTACATACCAATACCAAATTGTTGGTCAAGGCCAAATTGTTGGTGACTACTTGGGTTCTGGAGGTGAAAAATCCTTTAATCATAAGGATTTAGACTTCACTCAAGATGAGGATGAGGATTAAGTACTATTCTGATGTGAGTGAAGCTTATAGTAACATATATACAAATATATTGTGGATGTTTTAGATCAGTATTCCATCTTCTTGGTTGGATTTGTCGTTTTTACTAGTATCATACAATCTGATGAGTTTTTCTTGAATACCATTTTGTTCTTCAGCCTGGGAAAATGCAAAACCTCTTTGTTTTTTCATTCGTTGAACCTGTCTCACTTTTCTTATAGCCTTTTGGAATTGTTCTAGTCTTGGTCTGTTATCCTCCTCACCTTTTTTGAACTTTTGGAACTCCTGGATTATGTGATAAGTAGTTGGGATGTAGTTTCTCTTGTAATACTTGTACAAAATATCTCTTAGCAAGCATAAAACAGGCAATCCAATACACATAAACCAGAAAGTCAAAGCACCATAATTGTGTGAGACAGTTCCTCTTAGTTCATATGAGATGTTCCAATGAGGCAAGATCAATCCATATATCGGATAGAAAACCAACCAGAATAGTAGAGACCCTGGAATCGCTATAACGGTATACTTTGACCACTGGTTTGTGACTAAAGCCGCTTTTCCCAGTACTGTTACTAAACTACTAGTGTAAACAGCTACACCCCATGTAGAATGATCAGCTGTTTGACCTTTAATATTCAAACAGTCACCGTATCTGTAAAACAGTATAGAGCCAACAAATGTAATGGCTGAGTGGTAAAAACCATTAACAATCCATCCCCAAAATATTTTGACATTGAAAAATTGGGATTCTTGGCCACATTTATACAATTTAGGATATTTTTCCAACAACCTTGAATTCACAAATTGGTCTAAGATCCCAAGCACTAAAGGTGGCAGTACTGTGAAGAATACGTTGTAGTATGTCATAATCCACGATTCCATAATCGATTGACCAGAAAAACAGTTTGCGAAGACATACCAAAATTGAGTCATATACAAAGCAATATTTTTGTAGAACGAGTACAATATCGCTTGAGATATTCTCTGATATGACCATGAACCATGAACTAACAGTAATTTTTGTAAATGTTTAAACTGGCCAATTGCAAAATCAGCTGATCTAGCTGCCTGTGTTCCTTCAAGTCCTGTGATACCAATTCCCACATGAGCAGCCTGAATCATAGAAACATCATTAGCACCGTCACCTATAGCAAGGCATAAATCTTTGGTTTTTCTTTTACACATTTTAACAACTAAAGCTTTCTGTAAAGGCGAGACTCTACAGCAAATGACAGATTTACAAAGTTTTCCCAAAGTCATCAAATAGTCTTCCAAATCAGGTTCTAAAGCATACCCCAGTGATTTACCATCTATAACAAGCGCCAAATTTTGCATATCTTGAGCAGATACATTCAATTCTTTAAATGCCTTGAATTTTTCTATAAAATTCTGTCTGGTGTCTTCCTTTGTCTCTTCATTTATAATCAACAAATTCATATCCTCACTCAAAAGCTTACAACTCATTCCGATGTTAATCGCTGTTTCCTGTTTATCACCTGTTAATACCCAAATTTTGATGTTGGCATCTTGTAAATTTTGAATAGTTTCTGGAACCTTATCTTGCAGTTTGTCTTCAATAGCAGTGCATCCAAGCAACGTTAAATCATGTTCAATAAGTTCAGCAACGGCATCAATTTTGTCAGCTCTATTTACAAGACTGGTAGAGGCTTCTAAATATTGTTCTTGCCACTCCTGATAATCCGATTCCGATAAATCTCTGTAGGCAATACAAAGTGTTCTCAATCCTTCAACAGCATAATCTTCTAGATGCTTAGAAGTAGCATCAACGTACTTTGTTGCTGCTATATTTTCAAGATCTAATCTTTCTAAAATAACAGTATCAGCTCCTTTACAAAAAAGTTTTATTGAACCATCTGGAAATTTAAAAATGGCACTCATTCTTTTTCTGGTAGAGTTGAACTCAATAATATTTAAAAGCTCATACTCGAGAGTCTCACCAGTGATTTTCTTGAATATTTTCACTGAAGATGGTTTTCTCACATTAAAGGTATATCCTAAATCAGAAGCACCTTCAACTAAGGCAGCTTCATCTGGGGAAGAAGCTTGATATTTAATTTCTGTATCTTCAACTTCGGGAATCACTGTGTGGCAGATAGAAAGCAAAGTTAAGAACATATCAATGTCATTTTGTTCTGTGTCTGCAGGGCCTTTTAATTTGTCAAAAAGACTATCAAATGAGTTATAACCCACTTCAATACCATTTTCAAATTCTGCTTCCTGATCCTCTGGTATATTGGCAATGTAACACTTTCCGGCAATGGAGCAAGACTTAAACTCCATTATATTTCTAGTTAAAGTACCGGTCTTGTCACTAAATATGTACTTGATTTGACCAAGCTCCTCTACTAAAGATGATGTTCTGACAACCGTAGGAGTGTCAGTTTCTTCTGTGTATAAATCAATATCACTAGCTATTAAAAATGCTTGGTAATATTTTATCATTTCCAATGTTACAAACATGGATATTGGAACCAAATTTGAATATAAAATCCAAAATGTTAGTAAATTTTTAAAAAATAAACCCACTTTGTTAACTTGGTCTAAGTAAAGGTAGCCTAGATGATCCTTTTGCACAGCTATCTGAATAATGTTTCCTAAAGAGGATATAAATGAGAAAAGTATTAAAATACCAAATAGTAAAACGATCTGCATATTAATAACTTTTTCAACTGATGTTTGTTTAATTGGAGTTGATGTGGCATTTCTCATCAGCTTAGTTTCATGACCAGTATTGACTACAATACCGTAGCACCAACTGGTATTTCTGATTACAGCACCTCTTAAAATCATCTGTTCTGGGAATAACGCAATTTTCTTCTTCTCGTTGTTGTTTATTGAAAATTCAAGAGTACCTTCGTATGTATAAAGACTAGAATTTGGTACCTCAGAAAGTAATGACCCGCTAAGAGTTGTCAGTTGAGAAGGAGAAGCTAGAAAATTGGTTTCTGGTTTTGATTGTTTTATTTTTAAATTGGTCTCACCATCCAAATTAGCAGTCTCTATATAGCAGACTCCCTCCGGTTCGGAGGATGATAAAAGAACAAAATCAGCAGGAACATTTTCTTGAGATTTCAATCTTATAATATCACCTACTTTCAAATCAATCCATTTTTTCTCTTCAAACTCCTGACTGATTAAATCAAAGATATCTACAGGAGAGTAGTTCAGTTCCTGGTCAGATCTGTTTCTTTTAATGTCCTCAAAACATTCTTTAATAGCAGAAATAAACAAAACAACAGATAAAGTTCCTATTGTTGTGAATCTATTTGTTGGAGATACATCAGGTACTTGTTGGATTATGGAAGTGAATAAAAAAAATAAGTTTGCATATTTTGAAAACTCTTGGAAAAAGAATTTAGGAAGAAAAGTTGCAAAATTATACTTTGTTGTTGACACTTTGTTGTCTTTGAAGAAAGCATTCGCTGATCGGTCGTTGAGATGAATGTTCCTAGGTTCTAGGGTCATCAGATTTTCTCTTTTCTTATGCAAAATATATTTTTCAAACAGTAGTTTCAGGTCAAAATCATCTGTATCAACGCTGTTCTCAATATCTTGTTCACTGTTTTTCAAATTGGCATATGAATGCATTTCATAAGATCTCTCACCTGTTCTAAAGTTGGTTCCTGAATTTGTCCCATCAGATGAGGTTATTGATTTTGGGTTTCTCCCAAATAAATTGCTAAAAAATCCTGTTTTTTTCTGTGCTTTGTAAAGGTTCATTGTGCCCATTCCTTCATCATTATCAACAGTCTCCATATCATCAAAACTATTATCTAAAAATATGTTATTATCATCGGAAAACGGGTCTGCATCATTTCTATGAACGTTATCCAAATCTATAGTTTCAATAAGTTCATTTTCATCACTAAATGGGTTGTGTTTCTTATGATTTTGCATGGTTTTCCCAATATTAGCAGTGGGCTTGTTTACTTCATCACTAAGAAGATCTATATCAAACAGATCATCATAACTAGAGTTTTTATGACTATTATCTGTATTCATCGCCTCAAAATTTAAATATAAAGCTCTTGGTGTTCACTGATAGACTAAATTACTTTTCAGTGGTTTTATAATTTGTCGTGTACTTAATTCGCCTGTTGATAATTATGTTCTAATTAAAACAACACACATATATCTGTAAAGAATTATTTTGATGATTTTTTTCTGGTGTTTTTTTTTTTTTTTTTTTTTTTTGCACGTGATTAAAATTTAGTTTTGCTTTTAAGAACAAAAGTAGCAAATCAAATGTAAACGTGACAAGCAGAACTATTGATGTGTTAATATATACAGTAGAAAGAAATACTCCCGTGACATATACTTTTAATTAACAGAAATTCATTTTTCTATCAAGAAAGTAATGTCACATATCATTCACCTTCAGATTTATCAAAAAAAATAAAAAATAAAAAAAAAACGTTAAAAAAATAACAAAATCTACAAAATCCAAACTATGCCAATTGTTCTTGGTTGTGTTCCCTCTCTTCTTCATATTCAATTTCAACTTGAGGACGTGAACTACGTAGTTTCTTTGTGGCCTTAGGTCCTGATTGTGTCTTTGAACGTTTACTTCCGGATTTAACGTCTTCATCATCACTTTCACTATCCTCATCGCTATCCTCAGAGGAGTCGGAGTATTCAGAATTATCGGATGCATCATCCAACCATTTCTCTAGATCTTCCATATCAACAAGTTCATCTTCTTCACCATCATCTTCAACATATTCAACTTGGTTATCTTCATCTTCGTCCCAGTCTTCGTCTTCTTCAAGCTCGTCTTCAAGTTCTTCTTCCATCTCATCTTCCATTGTGTTCATAACCTTCTTCCAAATCTTTTCATCAACATTTAATGGTTTATCACCATATGCACCACTCTTCAATCTATCCAATAACTCTTTTTCAATAGCTTTCTCAATCTTTGCAGCAGCCAATGCCTTTCTTTCTCTGTTCTGCTCTCTTCTTTTAACTTTAGGAGCAATTCCAACGTAATGTCTTTCGTCCTCTCTCAAAGCCAATCTTCTTTCTGTGATAGCAACTTGAGTCAGTCTTGTCAGTCTTTGCTTACATTTGTGGATCAAAAACTTATTCCAGTATATCAAATGGTCATCTACCTGAGTTAGAGCTTTTTTATAGTTTTTAGATAATCTGATTCTCTCCCACATTTTAGCTGGGGTATGTGCTCTTTCAGCAGTTTTCATGTATAAGTATAATCTTCCGTTAACATTTTTAACAGTGGCATATCTTGCATTAGCAAGTGGGCATGATTGTCTATTACAGAAACCAGTAACATTGTATTCGTTTCTACAGAAATTTTGGTTCTTATCAGTTTTGAACTTAAATGAGCAAAACCCTTGATTAATAGTTTGCCAGATAACTTCGTCAGACATTATGGAATTAAAATATATGAAGTGTTCTTATGCGATGGTTTTATTACTTTGAATCTGCCTTTGTCACCATGATTTGAAACTAATGTTACACTATTTGAAGAGGAACCAAATTATAAATTTTTCACTTTTTTAAAATTAATTCATAAAATCAATTTATGGCCGAAAAGGGTAAAACAAAATGTAGCCCAAAAAAAAAAAAGAAAGAAAAAAAGATTGTTGTTTGGAAAAAAAAAACCATGTTAAATCCGATACGTTGGTTTTGATCACGTGAGTGAGTGTTTTGGTATCAATGGTCAAGTTTAGTACAAACTTTTAATCAATAAACCAGAGTCTCAGCTTATTAATTTAGTGGTCTAATAGCATTTTTTTAAAATTTTAATGATGTTCAAGTTGATATTTGTTAATATAAAAACGCTCTTGCTGTTTCAAAATGTAGTACTACACTTTTAATCTTTATCCTTAAACCTCAGAATGCAGATTTGCAACATTTTCACTAAAAACAAGTAAGCCAGAAGTCGTTTTCAAGTATGCTTTCTTATTATAATATATGTCCGTATAAAAGAACTTTACCTAGACATAATTAAATACGTGCTCAGCTAATCCGCAATTCTCTTCCATTTTTACTAGAGTTCTTGACCATGTACAGTTAGTATTTTACCTCACTAGTTTCTTTGTAAAAGCGACTTGCATATCTATGGTACATTTGGAGGCAGTTTCTTTTTTTTATTGTATATAGATTACTCTGCCATTAAGAAAATATCCAACTAAATTATTCAACAGCATTTGTAAACAATTTTTGTTTACATTTAAAAAAATAGTTAAATCTTTTAAAAAGATTTTGGTTTGGGTAAGTTACATAATGTTACATAGTAATAATTAAATGTAAACAAAACTTATATCCGAAAAATACTGTTGTTTTAACAATTATTATTAGTTTACTAAAATCTAAAATAAACATATATATAAAAATGTAATTCTTGTAAAATAAATTAAACAATATACTGTACAAAAAAACAACAACCTAATAGTACCCACCGTTTATAATATGCGAGATCTCTTCTTCCTTTAGAGCGCTGATGTACAAACACTTACTCAATAATTGGGGATGCAGTTCCAATTGGTAAAACTCAATACCCCAACTAACTCTTTGAATAAAGTTTTTCACAATTGTAGCCAAGCTGTGAAATTTTTGATAATTAACAATATCATGATTAGACTGGAAAAATGTAGAAATATTTGCCAAATTTTTCAAGTCACTTAAATACAACACTAAAAATGGCAAACATCCTTTGATAGGATCCATATCGTTCATGAGCTCTCTTAAACCCTTGTAGTCATTATAGTCAGAAGAAAACAAATTTTTCATTTCAGCCCAAGTAAGCATGTCACCTGGCTCAACCAATCTCCAACTCTCTTTAAAATGCTGAACTTCAATGGAACTTAGAGCTAACACAATCTGCATTGAAGTGTTAAAATTTTGTAACTTTATACAGTTTTCAGCGACATGAATATACTTTTGCAAAACATTTCTCTTTAATTTAATATCGTTTGTCAAAACAATTTCACTGATAATCCAATCCACCGTCAAGTTAAATCTTGCAACACCTAAATCAATCCCAGAAAGTTCATCTTGGTTAACTAAAACTTCCAGCCAACTGGTATAGGATTTTAGGTTTTCATTCATTTGCAATTGCAATAAAGATTTCCAATCCACTTCATTAAGAACGTCTCTTTCAATTAATGTCATTTGATGAGCAATGTCTTTGCTACTGTACATCATAATAAATGGAATATGTTCTTTGTGATTAGAAATCAATAAAGTATCATCCCTAATCTTGTAATCTAATAAAAGATCATTAATGTACATTCCAGTAGAAATTTGAGTTTCGTTGACAGCAGTTTTATTGGTATTTTGGGCAGCATCGCTAGAAATATCAAACAAACTCTTTTGCTTGACCTCAGTTAAATTCGTTGTGGTTAAAAGTGTTTTTCTTCTATTTTGGATTAAAATAGATGATCTTTTGTTATCAAACATAATGTTGTTTACTGATTTAGACTTAGAAATTGGTTTACTGTTATCACTAGAAACAATAAATTCAGGATTAGAAACATTCATTTCATCTTCACTAAGCTCCTCAGCATCACTGTTAATATTAATATCTTCACTGGATTTTGAAGCTTGTGACTCTTTTTCAATTTCATATTCAAGTTCATCAAAAGTTCCTTCAAGTTTTTTCATTGCAATTTCTAAGGGATTATCGCCTTCAAAAGCAGTGTAATCGCTGTGCTTATGCAAAGAAACAACTTCTTTATCATTAGCTGCTTGTTCACCAGTACCTGAATTATAACTTACTATATCTTCAGGATATGTGTCAAGATCATGCTTTTTTTCAAAAGTATCAACACCATTGAATTCGTTGTTATAATCATCGTCTCCATAGAGTAATAAAGATAAGCGTGAATCAGACACATCACTATTTTGAAATTGTTCTTTGAAGATTTTTCTTAAATCAGTTTGTTTATTATTTTTAATAGCATTTAATCCATCATGTGCCTCATCAGCTTGGTTCATCTCAGAAATGCTACTATGTTGATACTCTGGCTCCATAATTGATTCCAGCCCACTTAAATGCAGGTTTAGCCCAGCTGTCAATCTTCTTGGAATATCAGCAGAGTTCTGCTGATTATTCAAAACAACACTTTCTGATTTTGGGATTGCAGTAGCTTGTGATGAAACGGCATCATGAAACAATAAATCCGTATTTATAGAACTTGTAGCGGAAACAAAGTCTTTTTCACCACTGGAGATTCTGTTCGGATTATATTCTTGTTTTGAATCAGAAATTAAATCGTTAATATTAGTAAATGTCGGTGACATTTTGATATGTGTGTGTGAAAGCAAAGGTGATTCAAAAGGTGTAATATCTTTGCTGTGATTAAATATCTCATGTGGTTTTAAATTAACACCACTATTTCGCTGTGATTTGGAACGTGGACTAAAAGATGCCTTTCTCAAACTAGAGGACGAAATTTTTGAACCCAATTCCTTCAGTTCATTTTCTTGCTGTTGAAAAAGTTCATCTTTATCAGCAAAGCTTTTATTCCCCAATATGGACGATGCCCTGGATACCGTTTTGGACTTAGAGCCAGTAAATATTAAATTATTATCACCATTTTCATTTTGATTTATGTCGCTGGTATGAAATTCTTCAAGTTTCAATGAAGCATATCTCGTAGGTGGTTTCCCGTGATTGTTTGCATTCCCTGAAGAGATGCTTATTCTCCCACTGTTTCTCACCTTTGGCAAATCTTGTTTAATTAAGCTGTAAACGCTTTGGTAACTCTGAATACTGGCATTTCTTAAGTGCCCTTTGCTATAGTTAGTGTCCGAAAATGATCTGGTTGGCGTGCCCTTGAGAGAAGTAGATGGTAATTCCAGTATCGTCTCATTAGCTTCATCAATATAGACTGAATCAGATTTGTTCGCAGCTTGACTTTCTGGAAGTTTCAAATGTAACTCAGCATTATTTAATTCAGAAGGCAGTGTGGTATCTAATAGAGCAGACAAACGTTTTGCAGGAGTCGGTGTCAATGGATCACCTCTTTTCAAAGGAGAATTACCAATTTCTATTGAGTGAGAAGAACTTTTTTTTGGTGACAAACTTTTGTTAATCCAATCTCTATTAACTATTTCAGTCTTTGTCTTCTCAATAGATCTTAAAAATGGAGATGTTGTAAAGTTTAAATGATTAGTTGATGCTTTATCTGGAGAAGCATACTCTGAAGACTTGTCATTGTTATTGTCAGTATTCAAATGTAAAGGCGTTTGTTGAATTTTTTCAGTCAATGAAATTCGAGACATCCTTTTTGAATCAGGATTGTTGTTAATTGTACTTTTCATATTGGAAGACAGCACTGAATTTGCAATTTTCACTACGGTATTGTACAGATTTAGGTTATCCATTTGATTGGGCTCAATTGCATCAGCGCCATGATCGTGTTTTAAAGGAGTTCTATTGTCGGTTTCCAACTGAGCATTTTCTCTGTTGATAATGTACTGAACTTCATCAATAGATCTTGCAGATAAAATGTCGAATCTATGCTCACCTTCTTTAATTAAATTTTTAACATATTCCTTATTTTTAAGTTCTGACAAATTACCGTTGAGATTTTCATTGCCGTTAATAGCTGCAATTGAAAAGACATATCTAACAAATTTGTTTACTTCATTAGTGTCATTTGGAGATACCTGTTGTTCAGATACTGGCTCTTCAGCCAAAATTTCTTGGCCAAAGGATGCAAGGGATTCTACCTCAGAAATATTACTTTCAGCACGCTTGTTTACTGTTTCCGAAGTTGTACCCCATTTATTTAACAAACCGTAAATACTTTGCCTAACACTTAAATCAGATCCAGTAAAATGAGTGTCTTCTTTATTGGCAAAGTAATTTTTTTGATCGTCAATCAAATCATCAAGACTAATGGTGAATTCTAACTTTTTAGCAGGGGTGGAGGGAAGAATCGTATCTATCTTGGAAGATTCAGGAACATTCAGAACTTGAACAAAATCTAGATTTGAAGATAGATTTTCTGATTCCACTGAACTCTCACCATTAGATGAGAGCGAAATCATTCTTTTGTTATTCTTTGGAATATCAATTACACTCATTTGTTGGTTTGGATCAGATATCAGAGATGTGTTTTTACTTGTAGAAATACCACTAAAATTTCTATAATTGGATGTAATGGTATTAGAGTCATCACTGGTATTTCTTTTATGCAGTTCGTTCTTGTATGCAGTCATGTAGTTGAAGTTTTTAGGAAAAAGAACAGATTGCTTACTTCTAGAAACGCTCCTTGCATTTCCCTTTTGGGTAAGAAGAGGCAGTAAGTTCACCTTATTTTCTTCTGCGTTTGGAAGCAAAACAGATTTCTTCCCAATTATGCCTATAAATGATTGGTTTCTGGATGTTGGATCAATGCTGTTTTTTAATGCAAAAATACTCAATCTTTTACTGTTATGCAATTTTGTTCGTTCACTTGTAGAACCTATCACCAAATTATATCGAATCCAGTCTTCTTGACTGTTATCTGGTATATTTTTATAATATGGTTCAATAAAGCATTCATTAAGCTTGCAAACCCATTGTTTTTTTAAGGTTACAATACAATTTAAAATCATTTTTAGATTTTTATAATCTTGACAATTGGCCAGCAAGGGTAAGAGATTCTGAGATATTTCGTTATCAAAAAATGTGACAAAGCTGTAAAACAAAACATCATTGTACAAAAAATCCTCAATAAAGTAGTTCGTAATCCAATGCCTTATCATGACAAATACTCTTATAACAATTATTGCATACAGCTTGTTTAGTTCCTCATCTTCACCATTCATTTCCCCGTTTCCAGACCCTAATGTCGGTATATTATTCATACTGTATCTGTTTAAAGAATTGAGTTTGATTGGCAAAATTTTTGTTATGCTCCATTTCAATCTATAAAGAACAATCTCCAGTAGTCTTTCACTTGTCATGAAATTTCTATATACAATAAAAAAGTCATGTAATTCATTATAGTCAATTGAATCAACAGGATTTGTTAAATGTATCACCAACCCTTCAAGTGTACTCTTGACTATTTTTTGTTCCTCGCCATAGCTACTGTTTGTTGGGCTTGCTTTCACTTGTTCCATAACATATTTACTTGGTTTGGGAAAATAGCTGTAGCTTTCAAAGAGTGAAAAGTAATGTTGTTCCTTGTTAAAATCATCAAAAATCGTGTTTTTATTTAGCGCATCTGAGGCTTCCATCTTACTGAAAAGCGTATTGCCGTATACAAATACTCTCTAAAATATGGTTGTTGTTAATGTGATTTTTCAAATCATAATAAATAAGGCTGTAAGTCGATTTCATTTAATGTTTATTTTTATATTTTGATGCTACACATTTAATTGGCTGAGCAGCTCACCAGGAAATGAAACAAGGTGAAAAAAAAAAAAAAGAATATATTAGCGGTGCAATAATTTCCTTTTTGGGAAATTTAATTATAGCTGTGAAATACAATTATTTTTTTTGACTTCACATCACATGACACTTCTGCACGTGAGCAAAGTTTTTTACCCGACCATTATGCGACGGTATTAATGATTATTCACAAGCCTTTTATCACGAGACCACTGCTAAATTCAACAATTTCATTTTATTTCAGTTTATTTTTTTTTTTTCATGTTCATATTTGATGGTTTAAACATTTATCTTGTAAATGATGTTTGCAACAAGAGATATGAAAATAATAAAACTCACTGCACATTAATAAAGCATTTGAATTTTTGGTTTTTGAAAGTATTAAATTTTATTACTACTGCAGCAAACAAAATTATTAGTATTTAAAAATCAAAGCTTGTTGGAATTTTAAACGACATCCCTGGGAGTTCTCTTTGGTTTGTTGCTTGCTGTTTAGTATACGTTTTTAATTTTGGGAGCTCACAGAGTATAAATAATTGAAGAAGATACTCCAAGAACCCAGGGCTGCCATTTCTAGTAATATTACCATTACTATTATTATTATTACTATTATTATTTTTGTTTCCAAAATAAAGTTGACCTTGTAACATTAACTACACCTGATGAATTTCCACAAACTGAGCTTAAAGCTTTCATCAACCAAGAGCAACAAGCTCAAAACCAAGAAAAGCAACACGAATAGAGAAAATTTGAACGCTAAAATGGAAGACTCCATAAGCGGGCATGATGATACCTTCTATGCGAAAATACAAAAAGACACGAATGTTCTACTTGATATAAACATTGAGTCACCGCCATGTACGATGTATGGGATAACGACAAACTCCACAGGAGCTTTATTATCTGGGATTTTGAATATCATTGTCTTAGATGAGGAAAGCAGTAATGTTGCGAATGACAGGGAGCTCATAAAAATTAACAGTGTTTATCTGAAGTTTGTTCAGAAAGTGAGCTTCTCACGACCTTTCAAAAACAGCAGTGAACCTATTTGTTCGTGCAAAGAGTGCGGATCAAAAGAACTAGAACTTATTCACTGGGACATTTTGCCTCCTGGAAAGCCCACCATTGTCACCAAAGGATCCTATTCATATCCTTTTTCTCAATTATTGAGTGGAAAATTACCACAAACATGTAAAATTAATAATAAAACAGGCGTCTCATATGAATTGAGGGCTTCTTTGAAGTATGTGAAAATAGCTGATGCTGCACAGAAAGCAGAAAAGGAAGTGCTAATTGTGCTGCCTATCCAGGTAACCCACTCTATTTTAAAAGGGAACGATAAAAATAGTGTTCGAATATTTCCACCAACCTCCATAAAAGCTACATGTACTTTGCCAAGTGTTGTGTACCCAAAATCATCTTTCCCCATGGAGTTGAGATTGGAGGGAATATCGCAAGGAAACAAAAGATGGAGAATGAGATCTTTAAATTGGAAAATCGAAGAACGTATAAAAATGAGACAGTCTGCCTGCAAAAACCATAAGAATAGCTTGAAGATGATAGAGTCTGAAGAGAGAGAAAGAATAAAAAAAGAGAAGCAGATGAGTGTGAACCAGCAGAGAATAAAGGCAGGAAGAACCAATGTATCTCAAAAGAAAAGCGGGTTGAATGGATCTATAGTTAACAACATTATCATTGACGATAATTTTGACGAACTTTTCACAGTGCCCATTTCAACATTGGATGCAGATTCTGACAACACAGGTGGACACAATGATGCCAACACAGGCGGACATAATGATGCCAACACAGGCGAACATAATGATGTCACCGGTGCAGAAACAGGCACAAATGTGCCTGAGAACCATGTTAATGTGTCACGTTCAATTCCTGCAAACACGTCCTACAATCTTTATTCAAACCAGATACCAGCGTTATCAAACCTCGATCCAAGCTCTGATTTCAGAGGTCTGGTACATCCAAGTGATTACCAATTAAGGCAGGAACTTATAAGACAGCAGCAGAATCAGAGGCAATGGCAGATTGAACAAGAAAAAAATAAAGATTGCTCGCTGTATACGGAGGAAATAAGAGTGCTAAAACAAAACACTATTAAAAGTGGCTGGAAAAGTGATTTTGATGCTCCTTTGAACCACTCAAAGGATGATCACGAGACCAGTTCAAATTCGTGCGGTGCTATAGAAATGGTGACAGATATTGATTGTATGTCGTTGAGCTCAGGTATCTTTGCCATTAAAAAGGCTGCTTCAACACAATTTGCACAGGATATCCAAAAGTATATTCAGTATGTTGACAAAAGACCTTCTAAACTAACATGTGACGTTGAGGACCCTATACTCGGACTTTATGTTTCTCATATTCTTGTTGTTGAGATTGTGGTAGCGGAGGAAATACTCCAGCAATACAATGGTGCACCAATAGTCAATGGGCTAAAAAAAGTTGATAGCAATAACTCATCTGTCGCTGTCAAAAACACTAAAGTTGTTACAGTGCCAACAGGTGCAGCCAGGGTTTTACGAATGCAATTCCGATTAAATTTCACTGAAAGATCTGGAATGGGTATTCCGTGGAATGATGAGGTACCTCCTTTTTACGAAGATATTAAGTATCTTTCCCCACCAGACTACGTTAACGCCGTTGCCAAAACTCTAGATTATAAGGACTTGATATTAAAGATGTCAAATAGGCAACCTGAGGAAACCCATCTGCTAACAGAGCACATTTCAGAAAGCAATGAAGCAAAGAAGGAAGAAGTGGAGGAAACTGCTAATGAATATGAAAATACAGTTTTCCCAGTTGAAAGCATCAATGGAAATGTTTTGGGCAGCGCAGACATGATGTTATCTCCGACCAACTCGACCACGCGGTTTTCTGCGTCTAATCTGGCGAGTGTGTTTAATTCGACGCAGTGAGATCTTTTTGAATTATAGAAGCTTTTAAATTATAGAAGCTTTTTTTAAACATACTCAATCTTTTTTTTAAATCCTAGTTACTCTTTTTAAATTATAGCTACTCTTTTTTAAATCCTAGGTACTCTTTTTTAAACATAGTTACTTTTTTTTAAACATCGTTTCCCTTTTTTTAAATTACAGTTACTCTTTTTAATTATAGTTGTTTCTTATCGTTTTTTTAAATTATAGCTTTTCTTTTTACTTATAGTTCTTTCTTAATGTTTTTTTAAATTATAGCTTTTCTTTTTAATTATAGTTGTTTCTTAGTGTTTTTACTATATAAGTAGTTTAAATTCATTATAATCAATGCCTGTTTCCTAAGCAATTCTCCAGGTTGACAACCAATTCAAGTACTGGTATTCAGAAGATGGCTTTTCCATACCGAAAGAAATCGGAGCAAAGTAAGCAAAACCTCCAATGACAATTGCATAGTAAACGGCGTAGATGGCAAATGCTGTTAGCTTGCCCTGCTTTGTTTTATAAAGACCAGCAGTGAACCAATCAAACCAGTAAGACAGTATAATCAAAGCAAAGTACAAAGCAGGCAAGTAGTGATGAACATAAGTGACTCTTCCCATAATGGCAAATGGAGTATAGTGCAGACCCCAACCCAAAATTGGATAGAAACCACCCATCAAGAAAGTGTTTAATTTCTTAGATGAAGCAAAGTCAACACATTGTCTTTGCCATCTAACAACGTAGACAACAAAGAGGAACATAAATGCCAAAACACCAACAGTAGATAACCAGGTGGAAGCAGGAGAACCCAACATAAAGTATTTAGCTTTATCATCATCCCATCCACACATTCTGATACCAACATGCAATGATGGCCATTCCCAGAAACTAGAAGCCAATTGATCGTCCTTTTCTGGATCTGGAATCAAAGCATTGTTGGTAGCCATCATAGCCAAGTTTAATTGAACAAAGGACTTGAAAAAGTTTGGTTTTGGATAGGTGAAGTTTTCAGCAGATGGCAACTTTTCATTTTCGTGAGTTTCAATGTTCCACCAAATTCTCTTGTCTCTCAAGAATGGATCTTTGATACAAGCGACTTCTAATTGTCTGAAACCCCACTGAGGTAAAAGTTTACCTGTTTGACCCAAGTAACAACCAAGCTCAGCATTTTTGATTCTGAAACTGGTTGTCAATAAATGTAACATGCTCTTATTTTCGGTACCAACTTGGTCAGCAAACTCAAGTACCCAGTTATCCTTTGGATCACCCATAGTATTGTCACCGTAACCAGAGACTTCAAATGATGTTGGAGAAAGTGGTGCAGGAATAGGATGAGTATGCAAATTTCTACCAGTGGCAACGTGAACAATTCTGTACTCTTCGTTATCAGTGATGAAGTCGACATTTTCTTCTTCTTCACTCCAAGGCAAAGCATCTCTTTTTCTTTGGAAAAGCCACATGTTGTTAGCATCCTTGTGGCCGTAAGCAGTAACTTGCTGTTGCTTTGAACCTTCAGGGTAAGTTTGAACATGAGAGTGCAACAAAGCACCACCTAAAGCTTGATTTTTAATCGAAACAACAGAGGAACCCAAAGCAATATCTCTTGGACCAACACCAACTTCACTTCCACTCAATGAAGCTTGAAACAAAGAAGGCATATTGGCATCTCCAGGACCAGTTCCCGATAATAAATCAAAATGGACTTTGAAAGAAGCTAAAAAGACTAAAAATGGAACCACAATCAAAGCCAAAATTCTGGCAATCCAGTGGAACAAATAGGTGCTCCACTTGACTGTTTTGTCTCCAAAAAGAGTCCATAAATCAACAACAGTGTGGATACCAACCAATGTGATGATGAACAAACCAACCATTTTGACAGAAATTGTGCAACCCAAGGTGAAACCTGTCAACAAAATCCATTTCCACCATTTAAGAGAGAATGGCTTGGCTCTTTGGTTGTGATATTCGACAAAACAATAGAAGGAAGCAACAGTAAAGAATAGTAACATGGAGTCCAATAAAATAAATCTACCCAAAGTGGCGTAGGAGTTTTCAAAACAAACCAAGATAGTTAGCAACCAGACAGATGGAATTGACAATCCAATGGCCTTACCAGTGTAGTAAGCTAAAGGAGTACACAATGCACTGAAAGTAGCTTGGAACAATCTCATTTTCACGTAATCTAAATCTTCTGGATAGTTTTCACCACTTGGAAAATCCCAATAACCAGAGTAGTTTGCTAGCCATCCACTGAGAGCTACAAGCATTTTGCCCAGTGGTGGATGCACATCATGGTAGAATTCGTGTCTCAAGTAGTAAGAACCGAACTTACCAAAATGAGCCTCATCCCAAACAACTCTGTCAGCAATACCGATTTTGTACATTCTAACAAAGAATGATAAAATTGTTAAGATCAATGGAAATAGTACTGATTCCAGATACAACAAAACATTGGATGATGAGTTTTCTTGGACAGCTGCAGAAACAGATGATTTTTCATCCTCAGCTTCTTCACCTTCATCCTCGCTGCTGTCATCACCTTCTTTTTCACTTATTAACAAGCTTTTTTCATCACTGGAATCTATTTTTTCTTCAGACTTTAGTTTTTCTATAAGAGTGTTGAACTTCTCAACATCCTCTTTGGTCTCAGTAGTACTGTGTACTTCTTTGGTATTCATATTAAGAGAAAAAAGAACACACTAAAAGAAATCAATCAACAAGATAGTGGGATTAAGTGTTTGGTTAATTCTGCTTTATGAAATTCACTTGACTCAAAAACAAAAATAAATCACTTGCAGCCAGTGGAAAGGTCCGTGTAAAACTTAATTCGAAAACAACCAGTTTTAAATGCTTTTATCACCTTTTCTGTCCTGAGTTAGCTGGTAAGAAAGAGAAAGAAGAATTTAAATATGAAACTTTTTGTTTGCAAAAGCTTACCTTAACTATACCAATGTAAGTTTTCCCTGGTTTAATTATAAAAATGTATCTTTGTATAAAGGATTACTGAGTGTCATATTGCAGACAGAATTGTAACTGAGCAAGGCGTTTTGAAAAACTGCATTATTGTTTACGTGTTCTCTTGAATAGGATTGAAAAAAAAAAAAAAAATAAAAAAAAAATTCTCATCGGAGTTAACAAAGTGATCGGTCTCGTGACATGTGTTCGTGTCTTGAATTGCGGACTTAGCTAGCTACTTCTGAGGCTGTAATTCAAGTGTTTACCTTAGTTAAACAGTGGTTTATTTATCTATTTAAATTCACGCGTACGTAAAGTTGTTTTGAACCGGTTGGTTCTAATATATATTCTCTTATAAACACTACTTACTTAATTACTAACCTTATAACCATTTCTTTCCACACTAGAAATCAAACTCATCCATGATGAGAACGTCGACGTCCAGTATTTTGGGTGGCAAAAATTCACCCACTTTTTACACTGGTGTGTTGTTTCAGAATACAATAGGCGTCGGCTCATTTTTGGCGGAATACAAACTCCTAATTGTTTAACCGATGCCCTTTCGGGTAAAGTTCCCGGCGCTTAACTGCGGTGGACTTAACAGCTAACGGATTTAGTGAGAGTTTGCGCGTAAGATCACCTGACCTAGTTTTAGTCGAACGTGACCATCCAGATAGGTTGGTTTCTCAGACAGTTCGGGTAACGCAGCCGGCTGTGGCTGATACTATGCTATTTCTCTTCAGGCTATGCACTCATACTTCTTCAGCTAACATGCTGTTTATGGCAATCAGAGATTAGTAGCATGTTCGTATACATTGTGAGTGCAAATTGCAGTTACTGCTTTAGTATTAAAACTTTCAGAAGGAAGGAGATCACGCTGTAAAAAGAGTACTTTAGAATAAACAACGAGTTTAGAATAAGCGACTACTTTATAATAAGCAACTACCTTGTAAAAAGATTACCTAATAAAAACAACTACCCTGTAAAAAGAGTACTTTATATCAATTCTCAAGGATATACTCGAGCAACATGGCAACAAAAACACTAGCCAGTGAGTGCTATAAAACCAATCCATTCGCCTAGTTTCCATACAGCTTGTCAATCATGTAGACTCCGAGGTAGCTGAGCAAACTCCCGAGCGTCAAACCAGCAGAAACAAATATCAAAGAAAAGCCACCGACAGAAGCTTTGAAGTTATCGTCAACATCATGCAGCTTGTCGCCCATTGTCATGAAACTCAACGCAACACAATGCCCGTTAGTGACCCCAAAAGTGAACTGCAATAGCAAATACCATAAATCCAGCATATAAGTGCCGTTAGCGACCCTGGAGTTCAATATGTTACAGGTGAAAAAGAGTGGGATATTGAAAATTCTCAGAATAGAGTAGTAAAACAAATTTTTCGTGTTCTTGTTTGTAAAAAAGGTTCTTGTGAACCAGTTCTCTGGCTTGGCTATGTATCTTCCGTACAGATCACCAAGATTCCAGACAAGAAAAGCCAGTGGTATAAACTGTGAGTTTTTGAGCGGAAGCTTGGCTACAAATGTGTTACCAGCAAAGACAGGAAACAGTAGTGTGACAAAGAAGGAAGTGAAAATCGACAAAACGTTGTATTTTACTTTTGAGTACAAAACCTTCAGTGGAATCTGTTGTCTAGGAAGTTGTGATTCAGCATCCTGGTCCAAAGTTTTCAGATTACTGGACGGAACTGTGTCGCTTTCACCAGAGGCCACGTAAGAAAACTCAGTAGCTTCAATTGAGGATGGGTTGCTTTTAGTTGGACCAGAACCAGCTGGTTTCAACGGAGTAAGCAGTCTGGTTTCAGGCGTCACGTTCAAATCTATAGCTTCCTCGCATTCGTGTTCTTCACCAATTTTACTTATTTTAAACATAACTAAAGCAAAAATGCACAGCAGAATCGTGGACAGGAAATAGATAAATATTCCAACCTCTGATGTTGCTTCATCATCAACAATATCACCAGTGCTTAACTTTCCATCGTCAGTAGGGGCTTTGACGGATATAAAACTCAATGCAAATAACAACAAAGAGGGAACAACTCCTGCTACAGCCTGTCCAAACATTACAGCCTGGGAATAGATTTCTGAACCGTAAATATTCGCCCAAGCCATGGTTCCGTTCTGGAGTACAGATGTACCGCTACTTGAAACAAAGGTTAGGAAATTTATTATGAAGTATACCAGACCCATTTTCAGGGAACTAACTATGCTAACAAGCACCGTCAGAGATATGAAAACAACCACCTGCCAAACTATGCCTCTGCTGATTCTGTCAGTGAAACCAGTCTGTCTTTTTGAGAGATAATAATTAACCACAACTGAGGTAACAGTGCTTGTTGTCATCATGGTTGAAGCATAAGTTTTTGCATAAAATGTGGTGTCATGAAACACATCATGTGTCATAAACTGCGTTAGAGACAGCATGGAGTTCCAAGGATAGAGCTGCACTATTCCCAGAACTACAAAAGTCAAATATCTATAATCTTTAAAGTTTAAAATAGACATTTTTATTTATTTATTTATTTAGTTATTTATTTTAATCTTTGGCAAAAAACAAACCCCAACAAAAAAGTCAAAAAAAATTGGTCACTTAAACCTTTCTTGGGTTCACTGCAGTGCAGTTAATGCTTTATTTCAACTGTTGTTTTTCTATTTTTGTAAGAATTTCAACTCATGATGCATACCATTTTTATCGATTTGTTTTAAATCGGATTTAAGATGTTTCGCAAAACACTTTTTTTTTTGTTTCCAAAATTAACTACGCGTAAATATCTCTACTGCTGTTGTGATTTTCTTAATACTGGAATTAATTTATTTCAACAAATACATAACAAATTACATATTATATATAACATTAAGCCAATGTATTTTTAATTTTTTTTTAATTTTTTTTTTTTTTTGGTCTATCGTTGAAGTATTCACTAGATGAATTCAAATCTACTTACTAGAGGAATGTGATCACTAGGGAATTTGTCATTAGGGAACCCAATGAATTTATCAGTGTAGTTTTTATCAATATCGCCCAGCAACCCTCTTACTCGTAAATTGCCCGGAGAATACCAAATATAATCAATGACATCAACAAAAGAAGGAGTATAATTGGTGAATCTTAGTTCGCCAATATTTTCATATGAAGATTTAAAAGTAAATGGATGCTTGAAATCAGATTCAGTTAGGAAACCGTAGTCTCTTCCTTTTACATCGCAATGATTCCTGCTGACGGAACCATCATGGAACATTTCATAAACAGCAGAATCCCTTTGAGAATTAAAGTCACCGCACACCACTACAGGTACGCTATTTGATTCTATGTGGTGATCATTATAATGATGATCTTTCATTAGTTGTTTCAAATAGTGAAGCAAAACACCTACTTGGAAAGCTTTCACGTCATTGAACTTAGGATCCCAGTGTAAATGTGTGGTTGTAACCCAGATCTTTTTCTGAGATCTTTTATGAAGAAGGTAACAGTATATGACAACGTTATCCTTACCGATAGCTCTATTAAAGAAATCCTCAGTCTTTGAAAAACCAGTATTTTGCATCCAAATGGAACCAAACTCACACTCCTTATGATACAACAAATCAAATTCTTCTTTTTTGTAGAAGATACAACAACCATCAACCTTCTTTGCATCTTTTTGAGCACTCGTTCTAGCTCTTCCCTTGGCAAAGAATATACCCTTATAACCCTTGCTTGTTAACAGTGGCTCCCAAACGTCTTCATAGGTCTTTGCTTCAACTTCTTGAAGGCAAATAATATCCGTCTGATAACCTTCAATTTGTTTCTTCAACACCTCCAGCCTATGAGACCATGTCAAATCATATTTAGTGGTATATTTATACATCTTTGGAGTAGCATAATGCTGACAAAGAGTGTTGTAAGACATAAGAGTGAACGTGCTGTTTTTCAACTTTGGGTTCAAACTTGTGAGCTCTTCAATATCACTGGCAACATTTCCTGTAACTTCTCCATGTGAATCAAGTTCTAAAAATTCTCTATTTTTTGGCAGTGGAATCTCAGGTCTATTATCTCTCAAATAAAATATCAATCCTGTGATGTTTTTCTCAAGATATAAATCCAAGATCTTTTGATCCATAGGATTACCTTCAAAACCTAAAAACTGCAAACTGATGAGGAATCCAAATTCCCAAGGTAAAGTTTTGATGTGGTTGTCAAAGATATACAAATACTTAAGATTATGCAAAAAACCAATCTCAGAAGGCAATTCCGTTAACTGATTATTCGATAAGTCTAAAATCTTCAAGTTCACCAATTTCTTAATGGATTTTGGTATCTTCTTTATCCCTGTACCATTTAAATATAGCCTGTTCAAAAAGTCAAAGTTCATCAACTTGTCGCTGACCATTGATAAAGTAATATTCGATAAATCCAAAACGTACCATAACTGGTTACTATCGCTGTCTTTATTCTGATACAAGATCTCGTCATCTTCGTCATCAATGCTGTATTGAGTCAATTTCTTGTGTTGCATCAGCATTGAAGATGGATTTGCAAAATCAATACTTGGTGAGGAATAACCTTGTTGAGGAGACATGAGCTGGTTGGAAGCCGATATGGAGGCACCATTCTCTTCACCATTTGGTGCTGAGTTAGACAGTTCAATCAGAGAGGCCTTTGTAGCATTCACCAAACTGTTGCTGAGTTCGCTTTGCAGAGATGAGACATTTGTACCTCCTAATTGTTGCGGAGTCAAATCAATAACAGATTGAATGGCATAAACTGTCCCTTCATTCCCTAAAACATTTCTACTCACTGTGGCTAAGAACATTTGCAATTCCCATCCTGTATGCTTCATTAGTTCTGGATTCTTTAGCGCTGGGTGATAATCAGGATTATTCAGGTTGTTATTCTGTTGAAGATTGGGTATAGGTGGTTGCTGGTGCTGCATCATTTGACTAGATTGCTGCATGATCGGATTTGATGTGTGTGACTGGTTAATCCCTGAATACATTTGCGGTTTTTGCTGTATATGTTGTGGTATATTGTTGTTGAACATGGGCTGCTGTTGAGACTGTGGCAGCCCTAAACCTGGTGGCATCATGTGCTGCAAAGGCTGCTGATGATTAATGTTCATTTGGAAATTCCCTCCATGCTGTTGTTGATTGCCCATTGGCATTTGTTGCTGCTGCATCATTGGTGTTAGATAACCACTGTTTCCATTCATCATAAAGAACTTATATAGTGTAAAAAATGTCCCAAATACTCAACAAATACAAGCTAGTGTTTAACAACCGGTTCAGGTAAGAAAATAACAACGGTTTTATCTAAAGTAAATAAACAACAGATAAAGCCGGCAAACAGGTTGAAATTCAAGGCAGGCCAATCAAATTGCTGTAAAACTTTTTTCTTGTGCTTAGTTTCAAAAATGTGTGATTCTATTCTTGGATTTTTCAGCCCTTATGCTTGTTACTTTCTGTAGATTGAACTGGGATAAGGTGTTAAATTTGTTTAGATTACGAGCGTTGTTTGGGGGACTTTTTTCTGAAAATTTTTTTTTGCGAAACTATCGGAGATACGTAATTAACAAAAAAAAAAAAAAAAAAAAAAAAGAAGCCAAACATGTCCGGGTAACCAAACATTGGTGTTTCTTTTTTTGTTGCTATTATATCCGCTGAAACACTGCCATTTTGGATTACCTCTTTAGGAAACTACCATTCACACGTTCTCTGCACTGCAACATATAAAAAGTTTATTTTCAGAGGCTCTAAAAACAGGCTGAGATTTAATTAAAAACATTGAAATTTTAAGTTTAACTAAAAAATAAAATAATCATAAAAAACCAATGGCAACGAAAGAATACATGGTTTTGGTTGAATAATCTTCTGCCATGATCTTGCATGTTTATTTAGAGCTTTTCGCTTTATTCCCATACATAAACAGATCTCTTTCAGGTCCTAGAGCAACTTTAGAAGGTATACATATTACTCTTTACGACAGTATGAAGATGCGATGATATAGAGAGCAAGAAACACTTCTTTACAGCATAAACTTTTCTATTTTCTTGTGGCAACAACAAAAGTTGTCGCACAACCACCGTAAACATTCTGAATCGAGCCGTACTGGCTAAATCTCTCATCATGTAGACTCAAAACATCATTCGGTTCAGTGAAAACTTGCTGGTCCCGTGATTTATCTATTTCTTTTTCTTTTCCTGCATGCCCACAGTTTCCATGTTCACCCCAGCCCCAACTTGTAACTTTATAAGGAGCTTTTTGGGAAGCGTATATTATATGTTCGCTACCACACTGTAGAAATTTCACAGGTGATATTTTTTCCCCGTTTTGGCTTAGCTGGCCCAGCTGTCCGTTGCCGAGACTTATTAAATATGAATTTTCATACACAAAATGAATCGAGGACCACATTGTTGTGAAATGTGAGATCTTGTTAATATCGTATTTTTTTGCCTCTAGACTTTTTTTTAAGTTCTTATTTCCTAAAAATAAAACCTCGTCATCCTTGTAATTAAGTATAACCAAAAAATCTTTACCCAGATGGCAAGAAAGCGTATTATTTGTTTTAAATCTTTGCAGCAAGTGAGGAAACTGAACTAATTTATCGGATTTACACTGATGTGGAAAGAGCTGCTCTTTATTATTGAACCCCCATCCGTAAACTTCAACACTGCCATCGCCATACTTGAAAACAGCTATTGTTGTGTACAGACATGAATGTAGCTCTGAAGAAACACAATCTCTCTCAGTTTCAAGCACTGCATACTTTCCTTCAGTTTCAAGTCTCCCCAGTTCCATTTTTGATTGCTGCCCAAAGGAAAAGAACTTAGTTTTATTAATACTCATGTCAGTTATGCCAAGAAAACTGGAGTTCCAGCATGTCGATATGCTTTCAATCACACTGGCGTTTTCGTTCATGTCCAGTTCACTTTTCACCAAGTCGTAGATCCTATAATTGAGGAGACACCAATAGTTATCTACGATGATACTGCTTCGGAGTTCTAAAAGCTCCCCAGTTCCCAAAAGTATCCCGTTTTCAAGCAAAACAAGGGTATGGTTACCACCGCTTTTGAGCAGTTTTATGTCGTACCCCTTTGTAGAGTCAGTTGTAAACGGTATATCCTTTGCTGAAAACAGTGCAGAAAAGCTCTTGGAACTCAGAGTCGGCACTGGACTATCACGATCTTCTAAGTCCGATAGGCCTAAGCTGGCCCGTGCCGTTTGAACCCAAGGCTAACAGATCCCAGTTGCTACCCATAGTGGTTTGGTTGTGTTGGCGAATATGGTGGTTTTTGGGCAGTTTGGTGATTGTTTTCAGTGGTGCAGATAATGCAAAGGAGATATCCCGCTACAATATGTAAAACAACCGCTACCATATATTTAAATAAACCGCTACCATATATGAAACCGCTACGATGTGGGTAAAATTCAGAGTCGTTGAAACACGACTGAAAGCTTTTCTGACGCGTCTGCATTTAGTATCACTTAATTGTTAGAGCAGTGAACTACAAACATCTGTTTTCAGCTGGATCTAGGGGATCTTTTGGTGCTTGGTCGCTGCCATTTTCAATGCTGTTTGTCTTGACGCGTTACACACGTGACACACACGTGCTCAAGCAAAATTTTTATTTTTTTATTTTATTTTTCACCAAAAGAAAGTTTCAACTTTGGCGTTTTATTTGATCGCATCTGCTCTAGCATCACAATATAAGTTGCAACAATTAACAGAAAAAATTACTGAAAGGCCCACAAGATAGTAATTATTATGAGCTCATTTTTAGCTGAATCTGAAAAGAATCATACTGCGAATGACAGTGCTCATGATTCTTCTGCTATAAATGACAGTCTACTGCCAAATACAGGGATCAGTATGAGTGAGAATAAACAAGACAATACTGAGAACAAACTTGAAATCAGTGAAAGGCAGAAATATTTAAGAATCAATAAGCTTTTTCAGGAGTTTCCTCGTTTGGATATGGATCTTATAAGAGAAGTTTGCGCAAGAAATGAGTGGAATTTAGCAAATACACAGAGTATGCTGAACGACCTGTTAGGTGGGAACCAGATGGGAAGGATTCAAATGTCGGATCTACCATGGAAGGTTTCTAATACTCCAATGTCTAAGCAAAAAGTTGTCACACCAATAAATCCACAAAAAAGTAACAGATTGGCTACATTGTTAACTACTAACAACAAGGTTACCAGTATTGCCAAACCAAGCAGTATTTTTCAAAAATACAAAAACAGAGGTATAAATCAAGATGAACAACAGGAATCTATAAACAACAGGAGAAGTATATCTAATTTTACCTCATTCAATATATCAAGTAAGCCTACTTTTGGGGAAAAAGGTAAAACCTCAACAGTGGCTAAACCGAAGCTGCAAAGGCAAGATTCTTCATCTTCTGAGGAAGAGATGGATTCTGATATGACAGAAGAAGAAAGTGATATTTCATCAGATGCTGAATATATCCAAGTGGAAAAGTTATCCAAGAAAGAGCAGCAGAAAAAAGATTTTTTGAATTTTGTGAATGAATCTGCAGATGCAGATCTTGCAGATCTGGCAGATATTCCGATCAAACAGGCACAAAAGATTGTATCAATGAGACCTTTTTCAGATTTAAATATATTTCTGACCTTGGATTTTCCATTTGTTGAAGACGAGGCTAACAAAGAACCACCAAAAAGAAAAAGAAAGGCAGTAAAGACTGATGGAGAAAGAATTTTTGAAAAGGCGACAAAGACTTTACAAGGATACACAGCTATTGAGTCTTTAATAAAAAAATGTAACAATTATGGTAGAGCTATTTCAACAGAGATTGAAAAATGGGGATTGAATAAAAGCAGTGAAGCTTCTGAGAAGCATAACGAGGATTCTGATGACATTGGAATGGACTTTTTGGTTGTAGGGAAACAGAATGATGTGGCTGAAATAAGAGTGGAAGATCTGAATGAGGAAGAGAAAGAACTGAAGGAAGAAATCATTGTGAGTCCACCTCACTCCCCAGAAAAGATAGGAGAACAAGCAGTTTCAGATGAAGAATTTGATTCTGAAGGGGAACCACCAAGTGCTTCTGAAAACGATGATGACGAGTTTGACGCGGATGGGTACTCTGAAGACGAAAATGACGAAGATGAGTATGACGAAGATGATGAGGATATGATTGTTCCAAAACGCAGGAAGGTTATTTTGGGATCATCTCCAGTGAAAGCTGACATAGAAAGCCAGGATATTTCACATTCACATGGTATGTTTGATCTAAGCAAAGGGGCTAGATCTACAGACTTTTTTAATCATCCTCCAAAGTACCTGAGCAAAAATATTCATTTAAAAGATTACCAACTTTCTGGAATCAATTGGATGTATTTGCTCTACATCAATGGACTGTCTTGTATTTTAGGAGATGAGATGGGGCTGGGAAAAAGTTGTCAAGTGATTTCTTTTTTGGCATACTTGTCTGAAAAAAATGAGCGTGGTCCCCACTTGATTGTTGTTCCTTCATCCACCTTAGAAAACTGGCTCAGAGAGTTTGAGAAGTTTTGTCCAAGACTGAAAGTTATTCCCTATTATGGCTCCCAGGCTGAGAGAGAAGAACTGAGATATTCATTAGAGAATACACCAAACTATGATGTTCTAGTTACAACTTATAATCTGGCTGCTGGATCTAAAGCAGACCAATCTTTTTTGATTAAAAGAAACTTCAATTGCGTTGTTTATGATGAAGGTCATATGTTAAAGAATTCAATGAGTGAAAGATTCGAAAAGCTAATAAGAATTAAAGCTAACTTCAGAATTTTATTGACGGGTACACCTCTTCAAAACAACTTAAGAGAACTGATATCTCTTTTAAACTTTATCATGCCTTCCTTGTTTTATGACCAGAAGGAAGCTTTGATCAACGTCTTCAAACAAAAAGCTACAACAAATACTAACGATGGATATAACCCGCTGCTAGCACAGGAGGCCTTGCAAAGAGCTAAACAGTTGATGAAACCATTTATCTTAAGAAGAAGAAAACAACAGGTTCTAAAGCATTTACCGGCAAAACATATAAAGGTGATTCACTGTGATATGGTTGAACACCAGAAGGAACAATATTCTGCAAAGTTGAAAAAAATGCTTGAATCTAAAACAGGGGTCAGCAAAAAAGCAAGAACAAACTGGATAATGCAGCTAAGAAAACTAGCTATTCACCCAGGACTAAGCAGAAACTACTTCACTGACAACATTTTAGATAAAATGAGCACAGCAATTTTGAAAGAACCATACTATAGAAAAGATGGAAACAAACAGTACATTCAGGAGGATATGGAGGTTATGTCTGATTTAGAATTGAATCATTTGTGCCTGGAGCATCCAAATACATTGAAGCAGTTTAGTATGGACCACAACAAGCTGCTAGAGGAGAGTGGAAAGATCAAAACTATGCTGGAGCTGCTAAATAGCGTAGTTGTGAAGAAAGGTGAAAAAATATTGATATTCTCAATGTTCACACAGGTACTGGACATAATCGGGAGAGTTTTGGATAACCATGGCTTCAAATTCTTGAGACTAGACGGTCAAACCTCAGTGAATGAAAGACAGACTCTAATTGATGAGTTCTATAACAACCAGGATATTAAAATATTTATCTTGTCTACAAAGGCAGGTGGTTTTGGTATCAATCTGGTAGTTGCTAACAATGTTTTGATATTTGACCAATCATTTAATCCACATGATGACGCTCAAGCAATGGACAGAGCACATAGAGTAGGTCAAACTAAAGAAGTCAATGTGTTCACATTGATCACAAACAATTCTATAGAGGAGCAAATAAACAACTTAGCTCAGAACAAACTGCAATTGGACAAACATATCTCTAGGGAAAACGATAACTCTGCCAGCAACAGCAGCGAGCCTACATCTGGTTCTGCTGCGGAGAAAATAAACTCTTTACTGAAAGGAGTCATAGGAGACGCCTTAAAAGAAAGCCCTCAGGACTAAAATAAGGATACTATTTATGCAAAACTGGTTTGTGACATTTTATCAGGTTCCCTTGGTATCAAGCGGGGATACTTGAAGCGAAACTGACCGGGCCATAGCAGCAATTATGTTGTTTATCTCAGCGTCAGAAAACGAAGAAGAAAATATTATGCATATGGCTTTGCATTCTTCAGCAGCTTTTACTGGAATTTATGTCTCAGAACGCCTCTTCCGGACCACATAACGTCTTTTTTTTGTTTTTCATCCCAATATAGACATTTAACCTTATTTATCTGCTGCAATTATCAGCTTCAATTGATCTCCCCAAGGAGATTTTTTAAAACCAAACAAGAAAATACGGTTCTTGTTGTGGTTTACTGCAGTCTTTCGTTTTTATTATTTCTGTTGAATCTTGTATGATTTTGAAGCTTTTCTGGATCTAGATCCTTGCTTTTATATGCATCTTTTTATTTACTCACTAACTAACCCTATTGATAATTTTCAGCCACTTTTCCTATATGCAGATATCGATAATATATTTTTTAAAGGAAAATTCACTAAAATCAATCACCACCTGCTGATAATTATCTACATATCACACCCATCACCTATTGATAATTATCTACCTATTACATTTATCACCTATTGATAATTATCTGGCATACCACATTTATCACCTATTAATTATCTGCATATTGCACCCATCACCTATTGATAATTATCTACATATCACGCCTGTCACCAAAAATTAATCAACACCTGCTGATAATTATCACATCAATCACCTATTGATTTTTCAACAACCTTTAGTCAGAACATCTTGTGATATGCTCACTTATATTTTTTCCGGATTTAATCGCTATCAGCTGACAAGCTGGATCACCACAGGTGAAATCTAGTTCTTTCTTAAATAAAGCTCTGTTTTTTGTCTGGATGCACATAGATGCTTATTTGTATTACACACAGCTAGTTGTGAATCCTTATTGATCAAATCATTTAGCAATTGTTTATATTTTTATTTCTTATAGTTGACTTGTATGTTAGTTATTGTGTAGGTTAGTTATCAGCTTGGTAATGGTTTATGTATTTAGTAGTTATTTGTTTTTTATGTATTCATTAGTTGTTTATGCTTTAGCTACCTTTGTTATACACAGAATGTAACTTCAAGTTTATTATGTTTCTTTTTCTATAAAACCTTTGTGAAAAGACATACACTGCACTGAGTTAGTTTCAAAAGCTCTCTTCAGTGTTTGGAAATAAGCAGAATCCAAAGACTGCTTCTAACATACAGCACTATTTTATTCTATTTTAAATTACTTAAATTTTTTTTATTTTTTGTATTTTAAATTAATTAATTTTATTTTATTTTATTTCATTCTATTTTATTCTATTCTATTCAATGCACTGCACACACTCCTGTTATCTGGGATAGCTTTCCTTATATCCGCGGCGCAATAACAGCTTAATAAAATATTGCTTTAGCAGCATCTCACCTCTTTTTTTTCTTACCGCTAACCAAAAAGTTGTTTGCTTTGACAGAAATTGTTTCAGAGGGAGCACCAAAAAAAAAAAAAAAAAACACAGTGAATTTTTCATCATTACAATAACGCAACTACAATTAGTTCAGAAGAGTGACACAAAATGAGTATATAAGATAAGACAGGTACATATATAAGGAAAGCAAAACAATATATAAAACCATCTAGGAAAAACCACATTATTGTCAGGATCTTCGATAGTGCTGTAACATTAGTACTTCAAACTACCTAGAGAAAGCAACCAGAAACAGCTTATCTTCACAAACAAAACAGGTAACCAAACAGGCAATATTTAGAAAGTGACGATGAACAACGACGGATTAGGGAACAATGGGCTGTCTGGCACCGGTGATGATTGGAGAATTACTGTAACAAAACAGGAAAGACAGGGATATGTTACGTCTTTGGGGGACATTTTGATTAAAATATCCAACTTGAAAAACAACGGAGCAATAGTGGATTCAGACAAGTTAAGACAGACGGCAGCTGATTATGAAAACAATTTATATTTGTCGTCAACGTCACGCAACAATTACATTGAGTCCTTGACAAGCAGAATTGAGATGACTCAGGCGACATATTTAAAGCAGCAGAAATCATTTGCCCAACAACAACAACAACAGCAACAACAACAGCAGCAGCAACAACAACAACAACAACAACAGCAGCAAAAAGTTGGAGTTCAAAACCAGTTTCAAAATGGAAAGTTTGTTTTTACTGAACAACAGCAGAACGAGATTTTAAATGAACTCAAGTACACTCCAATACCCAAGGAAATATTGTCAAAGATACCAAACTGCCCACCAAATATAAAGAACTGGAAAGAGGTTTTGAATGCAGGTCTAGCCAACAATGACACCGTCAAAGGGTTGTACAAGTACCACCAGAACTACTTTTTTAAGTTGAAACACAAGGAAATCCTCCACAAGCTACAATCTACTGGACAGCTTCCATCGACAACCACAAACACGAATGGAGGAAACAATTTCAGTGTAGAAAACAGTTCAAGATACATTACACCTGAGCAGCAAAAGGCTTTGCTTGAAACTGCACAGGTTCTTCTCAGAAACTTGCAGAAACAGGGCAAGGTTCCAATGAACTTGTCGAACGAGGAATACAATTTATACATAAAGAGATACTTTAATGAGTTTGCACAAAAAAGGTTGGGGCAGCTGAAACAACAGCAACAGAAACAAGGAGGAAATAGTGATACTTCACAACTGTCATCGGCAGCCGCCCAGCAACAGCGATTACAACAACAACAACAACAGCAGCAGCAACATTCCAGTTCTTCTGGAAGCAACCAAGCTCAGCAACAGCCAGCAGCTGCAAAGCCCATGGACAATCAGCAGCTATTAAGCAAACTGAACCAATATTTCACTCCAGAAGAACAGAAGAATTTGATAGGACAAGCTCGAACTGCGATCAAAGCAAGCCAGCAAAAGGGATCCTTAAGTGCTAATCTAACCACTGAAGAAACCCAAATGTTAATCAAAAGATTTGTTTATGGGATCATTACAAAAAAGGAACAGCAAATTCAGCAGCAACAGAGACAGAGAACCAACGCTGTTGATGTGTCTGCTGATTCAAAACCTCAACAACCTATCAAAAATACAGCTCCTCCAGCACAGCCTGCAGCAACCACATCATCTCATTCTCTCAACGCACATCCACCAGCCACTCCTTTGCCAACCATAAAATCAAACAATCCTCTTTTTGAAGACTATTCTAATCTTCATAAACTTTCTAAGCTTCAAAAGAATATAGATTTGATGCAAAAGAAAAGAAAAGAGATTTACCACTACTCTCAAGCTGATATTTTTATGGAAACTTTAAACAATGCTATGTTTGGAATTAACAATAAACAGTTTCAGCATCAGCCAATGATAAACTTGCAGCCACATGTAGTAGACTTTATAAACAACACAGGAAAGAAAAAGTTGACAAAAACTTTTTTGAAGCAAAGAGACCAGGAAAATATAAAAATTGAAGTGGATAAGTCAAACCAATGCTTGATTTTTGATTTTAAAGACCAAATTGCATCTGGAATGAATCATATCACCACTGGAAACCCATTAGGAATACTTCCGTCAAGTGACTATAAAGAAATGTTTGGAAATTTGAGCAACGACACGAAGGTTTTGAAAGTATTATTAGAAGAACAAAAAAATAAGAGATCGTTAGAGCAGGATCTCAAGTATCACCAACCTAAACCACATAATCTCTCTGAAAAGAGAAAGATGAATGAACAGATATCAGCAGAAAACACAAACACTTTTAAGAAGCTGAAAACAGGCGAGACGGAGAAAAGCTTTGTTAAGAACAATTCTGATATCTCAAATTCAGATTCGACAGCTGTGTTTAATACATCTTCAGTGAATGGAAGCCAATTGCCTAATGATAAATCAACTCTTCCTAATCCTGAATTGGATGATGTTTACACTTTTCAATACTGGGAGAAGGTTCAGGAAAACGGAAATGTCATTAAAAATGGAATGAGCAGCTTTGTTTAACTTATTATTTTTATTTTATACAAATATATAATACATTTTACTTACTTGACTATTAATTTTTTATTTTCTTTTATTTTTACGAATTATTGAAGCAAGCTGATTGTATAGATTTGGTAACATGGGAATTTTAAAAGTCACGTGATAAATAGAATTTAAAAGCAAAAAAAAAGTACACGCTTTTCCACATTTAATTCTGTTAAGTGTTGCATGAAAAACACACTAATTTTACGTAATACACATTTTATTATACAGCAAAGTTGATATTTTACAATTTAAAAGTTTATTTATCACAATTGTTCAATATTATTTTATATACTAAAAAAACCAAACCCAAATGTCATCGAAATATATCTACCCAAAACTTTCTGCTGAAGATACTGCTGCTCTTGTAAATGAAATCAATCATTATGCCTTAAGCAACGGTCTTGTAATGTATAAGGACACCAAAAATTTAGCGAATGAGACAGCTGTTGCACCTGTTACTTTGTTTCCAACAATCTTACAGAAAAAAGACTTTATTAAAGCAATAAATTCACAGCAGGTTTATAATAAACTATATGCAGACATATTATTGGACAAGACGAACTGGGTGACTGATGAGATTGCCAAGATTTCATCTTTAGATCCTTATTTCACAGGAAAACTATATGAGTTATATCTTGAATATGAGAACGATAAAGTTTTTAAAAAACAAAATTTGGAGCTGGGAATTTTTAGAAATGACTTTTTAGTAGATCATTCCAACGAAGGTGTTACTGAGATCAAAGAAGTTGAGTTCAATACAATCTCTGTATCATTTGGGGGGTTGTCAAACAAGGTTTCTAAGTTGCACAAGTTTTTATTTGATTGCGATTACTATGGAAAAGGTGCTACTGATTCTAGTTTTGGTCTGGATGATATCGAAATTCCTGTGTCAGAATCTTTGTCAAATATTGCCAACAGTTTGAAACTGGGTGTTGATTCTTTTGAAAAGCAACAGCAAAAGACACAAACGGTTGTGCTATTTGTAGTGCAACCAAATGAAAGAAATGTTTTTGACCAAAGATTGATTGAGTATGAGCTTTATAACAAATACAACATAAAGTCTAAAAGAGTCACTATCGATGAAGTGAATTCTTTAGTAAAGAAAAACGAGAAAGACTCGTATCTTTTCCATGAGGATGGATCATTGATATCTGTAGTGTACTTCAGATCTTGCTACTCACCAAACGATTTTTTGACCGAAAAATCATGGGAAAACAGATTATTTTTGGAAACCTCACTTTCAATTAAAGTTCCAAGTTTAAAGATGCAATTAGCTGGTTCTAAAAAAATCCAACAGCTTTTGACTGATAAAGGTGTTTTATCCAAATTTGTGTCTGATGAGAAAGACAGATCTGTTTTGTTGGACACTTTCGTGAAGATCTATCCACTAGATAACACACCTGAAGGTATTAAGGCAAAGCAATTGATTAAAGAAAATGATCCATCAGTGATTGCTAATTATGTTTTGAAACCTCAAAGAGAAGGTGGTGGAAACAATATTTACAAAACTGATATCAATCCATTTTTGATCGAAAACCATCCAAATGAAGACGACTGGGATAGTTTCATTTTAATGGAATTGATTAATGCTGTTCCTACTTCTGGAAATGTAATTTTAAGAAATAGTGAGCTTTTCAACGTAGATATTTTGTCTGAACTTGGTATATTTGGATCTGTTTTGATTGATACTAAGGAAGGGAAAGTGTTATACAACAGCTATGACGGCTGGTTATTGAGATCTAAATTGAGTGACTCTAATGAAGGTGGTGTTGCTGCTGGATTTGGTTGCGTTGACAGTGTAGCCCTTATTTAGTGTTAATTATATGTTCTTTTTGGCAAATAAAAGCCACATAAAAACCAAACTTACAACTAAAAATAGTTATATATCTACTGAGATTTGATTTCTAAAACCCTAATTACAATTAAAATATTTTAAGTTTTTTGAAGGAACAGTTCCTGTTTAATTGCGTTTTTGCCAGTAACTTCAACATCTTTTGGTATTGAGTCTTCATGATTAGCTTTCTTTTTTATCAAAGCTACTGACCATAAAGCAGCACCAGTCTGATTTGTTACTGCACCAAGTAGTGAAAAATAAGGAATTGATTCAAAAAAAGCTGCTACTATACCAAATCCAACAAATTGACCGTAATGTTCATGAACAAGGCTTCTGACTGTTTCATCTTCAAAACCGCTTATTTTAAAGTAAAGACTCATGTAATTTCTGGTCCTCATTGCTGAGGTTAGAAACATAATCATAACCGGCCCTATTATTGGAACATTTGATAAAAAAAAATAAAAAATTAACTTAAATGAATCAAGGATAAAATACCCAATGTCTGGAAATGCATCTTTGAGCCAGTATTGCTTATCATTTCTTTTTGACCATATTTTTTTAAAAACACCAAAATCCACTGGAACCATAAAATGGGCTACTTTTTTAATCCAGGACTGTCTTAAACTCTGGGTTTTTACAGCACTGTGATTAAAATCAACAGTGTTTGAACGCTCGTTATTCAAGTACCGTTTTTTGTAATGCGTCAAGAATTCCTGGCTTTGTTTTCTTATTAGTACAATCTCAAATATTCTGTCCATATATTCATTGAAAATCAACCTTTTCCCAATAAAAAGACTAATGGTGTTTATCTCCAAAATTGCCTGTAGAACTGCAATCATTATACCAAAAACTCCAAAAACCATAGTCAAATTACCTAGTAATATAGGAAAAATTAGAAGTAAATAGTAAAATGCCACGATAGTTGTTGTTAAAAAATATAAAAATATTATTGGGGTAACATAGCTCCAGTAAACATTTATGTTTAAAAGGCATTCCAAAAAGCCTAAAAAAGGGTATTTATATGTCCCAGACATTATTAAATCTGAAGGGAACCTTTTCAACATGACGTGAAGTGACGTTTGAAATTTAAAAACGAAACCAAGAAATCCAAGCTTATAAATTCCGAACCATGATAAAGAAGAATGTTTATTTTGATCTTCATCTAAAGTTTGTTTCTTTTTGTTTTTAAAATAGCGATGCAGTGAGCCGCTAGAGTAAGAAACTATTACTATATTGCCTTCACCCATACCTAAATGTCACTGCTAGATATGAATATATTTATATACAGAGAAAAAAAAACAGAAAACCAACGTATATACAATGTATACCACTTGTTTGAAAACAATGTAAAGTGGTTTATTACTATTTTAAGTTGCGATTTCAGGATGAATCGATTCTTGTAACAGTCTAGACGCTGTTGACCTCAGCGCTTTTTGTTGTGAAACATTTCTCAACTGGGCAAAACAACATAATCCACAAAAGTATACCAAATACGTTACAGTACACGTAGAATTTTCTTGAAAAGCATCAGAAACAGACAAAAAAAAACAAATATGTTCAGAATTAATTGTAAAGTTCATCTGCAGCACCAACAGCAATCAAGTGATTAGAGTAAATCTTATTGTTGAGCATGTGATTTAACCGTTTTAATCAGAGGTTTCGAGCTACCATATTAACTTGCTAGAAAGCAAAAGAGAAATAATAGTTCAAGAAAAGTAATAGTGAAATAAAAATCCAATTCTTGTGACAATGTTCAAAGAATAAAACACATACAACAAAAAGATATCAAAAATTAGAAGACCTTTATCTGATTTCCCAGTTGTGTTTTCATAGACATAGTTCACATAATAGACTATTTAAAGTGAACATATGCACGCAACCATACGTTACAAATCAGCGGAGTCACGTGGTGACTCAGTCAAAAAAAAAAAGAGTCACTTCAAATTCCCGTCGGAATTTTGCATTCATTAATAAAACAAATCAAAACAAACGCCATTTTCCTCAAAAATAACCTACATCAACAAAAAACAAACCAAAAACAACAACAACAACAAAACCAAAAAATCAGCTTCAATATAACAACCAAAGCACTGTTTTCTTTTCGATACTGAATAAAAACATTATAAGCAAAACGTGTTTTGATCCAAGATGAGCGCAGACGATCCATACAAAACTTACCTCTGGGAATTTCTGAACCTGGAGGAACACGACGAAACAGGTCTCAGCAATCTGGTGACAAAGCTGTCAGAAAGAGATGCAACCGAAATCGGCAAAGACGACAGGTTTTTTAGGCTGAAGCTCAAAGTTGCTGCGCGTTCCACAGATCCTGATGTTTTGGCGCACCTACATATCGACGTTTCTGAGTTGAATTTAGACGCCCAGGACGACTATGAGATGGCTCTACTTAAGAGCCAGTTGTTTATAAAGTTTCAGCCAAAACTCGACTCATTTGTTGCGGATTTAAAGGACTACATCGACAAATCCATCGATGATCCTTCTCCCAACAACGACAAAAAAGAAGATCTATTGATGTTTTATAACGACCAGTTTGTTTTAAAACAGAACCAAACCTCCGACGGCAAACCTAGAAAAAACATTCTGACTTTTCTTGATGGTGAGCCTATGGAAGATGAAAATATTGCTCAGTCAATGATCCATAAATTCAAAGAGCTTCTCTACAATAACAACGTTTACACTGCAATAAACGCTCACTGTCAGCTCTCATCAAAGGATCTTTACAGCAAACTGAAGCTTTTGGTTCTCGCAAATTGCAGCAATGACGGGAAAAAGAATATGACTCTCCTTTTGGTTGGTCTAGTTCTTGTTTTCTTTTTGGGCCTCAAAGCATACTCCCATCTCAAGAAAATACCCGCTAAACTTTACAACAGAATCAAGATACTGCTGAAACTGTTGACATGAGGGAAGACCATATATAAACAGTATGATACAGCCGCGCATTGCCTTTTTTCTTTATCCGTAATGAAAACTCAGCTGTTGGTTGCAAAGCAGAGACTCGCTTAAAAACAGAAACTCCTGTGCTGAAAAACACTTTTTGCTGCAGTCTTTTCCGGGGTTTCAATGTTCTCCTAGTTAAATCATTATTTCGCACCTATCGAGTTCTTCCCCTTTTCTACAGCGAGATCCTTTCTGTTAAGTAGTTGCTTTTATTTTTACTAGCTTATCCATAATTTGAGTAACTTATCGATGATTTGAGTAAATTGTGAGGAACAGTTGCTATGTGCATATTAATAATGACAGTCTGCACTTTCTCACAGGCATAACAGCACATTTACCGTCACTTCTTGGTCGGACTTAAGCAGCGTGAAGTGCCAAACCAAGTTATCTCTAAGCATGTGCTTCAGGGGACAAGGAAGGACTCCCATTTCTACCCCTTATCTCACAAACGTTTACTCTTACAATAACAACACACCCACCACGCTACACACCCACCACAGCAGTGGAATTTCATCTAGGCATATAATTGCACGCGACTTTTGTTTTAGTTACACGTGACTTTCTGTGTTATTTGCACGTGACTCCATACGTTTTTTGTTTTTTTCCTTCTTGGGTAATTTTTTCTACGCGTCGTATCTGTGCAGCGACAAAAAATTTTTCTTCCTGCTTTTATTTTATTTTTTTCTGGTGATCTCTGTCCTTCATTCTCCGCCTTATCCCCTTGAAAAAAATATCAAAAAAAGCTACTAAAAAAAAAAAAATTACCAACAACACATTTACTCCGATCGCCGTTTTAATAATCGAAGCAGAATATTTAAGTGGTGAATTATATATAAGAATCAACAAAAACAACCAATAAAAAGATATAGAACGTCTTTGATATACATTTTTTTTACGGCTTTATCACAATGGAAGCTCCAGAGCATCAGGTTATCGTGCCTGATTTATCTACGATTGATGTTACGAATGACTTGTTCCCATTAGCGCTATTAATGGATGAATTGAAGCATGATGAAGTATCAAACAGAGTGGAAGCTATGCAAAAACTAAAGATAATTGCACAAGCTTTGGGTCCAGAACGAACAAGAGAGGAGCTAATACCTTTTTTAATAGACGTGGCGCAGGATGATGAAGATGAAGTTTTTGTTGTTCTGGCTGAGCAACTGAACGATACTTTTATACCGTTTATAGGAGGAGTTGAGTATGCAAAATATCTCTTACCGCCTTTAGAAATACTAGCTTCGACTGAGGAAACACTAGTTAGAAACAAGGCTGTTGAATCTTTGAATCACGTTGCCTCCAAGATGACAAGAGAACAGATTTTGACTGATTACATACCTCTAGTTGAACATCTTTCACTCACAGAATGGTTTTCAAGCAAGTGCTCCGCCTGTGGACTATTTTTAGAATGCTTTGAAAAGCTACAGGACAAGGATCTGGACGAAGATCTGCAGCTAAAGAAAAAGCTTTTTGAATTTTACTACAACCTGTGCATTGATGACACTCCAATGGTCAGACGAGCAGCAGCAAAAAGTCTACCAGAAATCATTGATTTTCTAAGCGAAGGCCATTCTGCAAATAACGACAACAATGTATCATTGGATATCGACTTGAAGTTTATCAGTTCTATGTTTGAAAAGATCATAGGGGATCTGCAAGACTCTGTCAAGTTTTTATCTGTTGATATTTTGATTTCTATTTTGAAATTTTTTAACAAGCTGAATAACTACCAGCATTTTGACGACTTGCTGTCCTCTGCAATCAACCTAGGAAACGACCAAGGCTGGAGAATTAGATACATGGTTGCAGACAACATTAATAAGATAGCAGAACAGTTTTTCATTGTCAAGAACGGTAAAAATAGCGAATATTTGGACAAGCTGACTCCAATGTTTATCAAATTGGCGCGGGACCAGGAAAATGATGTGAGAAAAGCTTCGGGTAAGCAAATCCCTGAGTTTTGTGAGTTTTTAATCAAAGCCAAGCTAGGCAAAAGTGATTTAAATTTGCACAGCAACACTACAGAGGAAGCTGATTTTGAATATAGTGAAGAAGTCAAGACAAGGTACTCCGTTTTGGATAAATTTTTGCCTATTCTAAGAGAACTATCTGTGGATGAAAACGAGCAGGTCAGAGTTTCTTTAGCCTCAAAGATTACATACATTGCAAATGTTTTGGATAGGCAAGAGTGTGTTTACCATTTGGTACCAATATTGATTGACATGCTGAAAGACGAATCCCCAGATGTTCCGCTGCAGATTATATCTCATTTAGAGAATGTCAATGAAGTTGTTGGCATTGAAATCTTAAAGGAAAACTTGCTACCATGCATACAGGAGCTTTCAATCGATTTGAATTGGAGAGTAAGATTGGCTGTTATTGAAAACATCCCAATTTTAGCTAAGCAACTGAAGCTAGAGATTTTTCAAGATAAATTGAACTTAATGTGTTTGAATTTTTTGTGGGATAATGTTTATTCTATAAGATCTGCTGCCGTTACAAACCTTAAGAAGCTGTGTGAAATATTTGGTTCTGATTGGGCTAATGAAGAGATTATTAAAAAACTTTTACAAAGCAAATCCGATATTTTACAAGTGTTCACCTTCAGAATTACATTGTTGCAAGCTTTAACTGAGTTAATATCTGTAGTTTCTAATGATATAATTTTGGAACAAATTTTGCCATTTATTGAGCATTTAAACGATGATAAAGTACCTAATATAAGATTTAATGTTGCCAAGGCTTACTATGTTGTAGTAAAGAAGCTAGGCAAAAAAGACTACTCAAATTTGATCAATAACTCTATTTTACCTAAGTTGAAGGAGCTAATGGCAGATGAAGATACTGATGTGAGATATTTTGCTAATGAGAGTTTCCAAAAGATTGAAAATTTATGAATAAACCATTTGGACTCTTGAACCAGATAATGTCATATTTATATACACCTATATAAAAATCTTCAAAGCTAGAAAACGAATACAAAGATGTTTTTACCTGATTTGCAAAATAATCTGTTTATCTTTCAAATCTCTGTATAGTGTTTGTAAATAAAGAATCCATTTTGATTACCAGCGATACCATATGAACAAAACCAGGCATTTTAAAGTAAAAGCAATGTGGAGTGTTAAATACGATAAAAAAATTGATAGAAAAGAAATGAATTAAACATCAGATTTCTGACAATTTATTAATTGGGTTTAGTTTACGTACATTTTACGTTAAAAATAATTAAAATAAATAACTAAAATTACCCCTTGCTAGATCTTTAGTTTTATTTGTGAACAAAATATATTCAGGATTCCTTAATGTGAATCATGTTTAGAGGTTGTAAATATGATAGCGCTAAATATCTTTCTTATTCGTTAAAAATTAGTCGTCCGGGTAACTTATAAAACGTGACCAGTGCACCGATTTCTATTAAACATTTTTTTTTTTTTAAAAAAAAAAAAAAACTAGAAAATCACCACCATTATCAATGTTTGTTCTACAACACTATCTTCCAACAAAATAAATCAATCAACATTCCATAAAACCAAGCTAACAACCAAGTGCAATATGAATACACCTGCATCACATGATCCTAACAACAACCAAGCTTTTGCTATGAATCCTTCTGACAGTAATGAGAATATGACAATGCTCACGAACAACTACATGAAAAAGCTGCAGGAGCTTCAACAGTACAGACACTTTTTAAACACAACAAAACACTTCATAGATCTGGACTATTTTTATATTAACGAAATGGATATAAATTTTGTAAATGGATATCAACAGCTTTTGCAGCAGAACCATTCTCCAAATGATGTGAAGCAATTGCAAGTCAAGTACTTACAATCTAAAAACAACAAGCTTGTGGACGATCTAAACAACCTAAAAGCATTATATAAACAAGGGGTTATACAGTACCAGCAGAGAAAATATCTACCCCAACTCAGACAGATACAAACAAACAGGGAGCAGCTTATGTCAAAGAATTTGAGCAATCCATCAAACCCTAACATCCCTCTTGAAGCTACACAGCAATTGAAGTTACAACAGCAACAGCAGCAAATGCAGCAGCAGAAACAGTTTCAGCAGGCATTAAGTCATTTGAACACAAACAATAATATCATGAACTCTCAACAACCCCAACAAATAATGAACGCTATGAATACCAACAATACTACCAACATAGAGACGTTACTAAACAACCAAATCAAACAACAACAGATGGCGATGCAGACGGGAACAATGAATGCTCTCCAACAACAACAACAGTATAAATCCTGGTGAAATTTGGTCAATCCTAATTCAAATTATATAACCGAAACTTTTTAAAGAATAATAAAAACCACGATCTAGTTCTTAAACTGCCTACTGCTATCGCTCTCATTAAAGTAACCATAACAAAAAAAGAACCAGCAGTAAAAAAAAAATTATGAACCCCCGTTTTAGTTCCTCTCTTCGGCTTCCTCCACTTCTTTTCCAGGCTGGCAATACACTAGCATTATTTATTTTATTCAACTTTATGAGTCCATTATCAAGCCCTTGTTCCAAGTCTTTTATTAAATGATCATGGTTCATCAACTCAGGGTTAATATCTTTAATAATTTTTTGTTTATTTAGTTTTAATTTTTCATGAATAGCCGCTAAGGATTTATCTTGTTCATCAATATCGAATCTCACTTTTTTTACGTCTGGTGCTGCGCGCACAGCACTCGTTCCCAATGCTGCATTTTGAGCAACCAAAGTATTAAATTTTTCGTATAGAGAATGAGTGGTAGATAGTGAATTATCTTCCAGTGTATATTTGATATTCTGCATCAAAGCATTAAGATCTAGTTCCTCCTTACTTGTAAGATTCAGATCTAATGTTGTCTTTAGTCTTTTTTTTTCTGCAACAAGACCTGCCAGTGTATGTAGATCCTTATCAAGTTTATCTAAAAGAAGTTGGTCCAGTTTAGGATCATATGCGGTGGATTGAGATGACATTACAGAAAATCAGTTTGAAAAAGATAAAAAATTACCTAAAAATAAGATCAACTACCCAAACTGGTCTTGTTTTTTTATATTTAAGATACTTTTACCCAAAGAGTTATTCAGTTTTATTTTGAATCTGAATTATTTCCCAGAACCAGAGCAGGGTGAAAAAGACTCAGGGAAACTGGCGCGGAAAAACATGTATAGGGTGAATTAATGTCCGATAATCATATAGTACCTTTTATTATTTGATGCCAATCAACAAATGATAGTAATTTAAATGAAAGAAATGTAAGGTAATATAATAAATGGTATATGAGATAGGATGCTCTTGACTGTAAACAGGAAGACAAAATGCTTGAGACTAATATAAAATTGTTTTTTTATAGTTCTTAGTTATCTTTAATTTTTTTTTTTTTTTAAAAATAAATGAATACCGCATTGAAAAAACAGTTGATTACCATAATTCATATAAAGTTCACTGAAAACACAGTAGGATCTGTTGTAGTTATAGTGAATTAAAAACATAAAAAAGATGTCACTAGCTTTTCGATTTTTAAATGTCAGAATATTAGGTTCTGAGTGTACTGATTTTTTTTTTTTTTTTTTGATAAAAAGCTTTTAATGGGCAATGTAGTTGCTGTTAATTAAGCAGATGCTATAATACTAACAGATAAGTTGCATTAATGATTCAGAAAAGGAAAACTCGCTGTGGAGCTGCCAATTATCTGAATTTTTATACTATAAGTTTTTATCTGCATAGAGCATTTTTGGACTTAAAATCGGTAATAAAAAAAAAAGGATCACCATATTCTGGCTGTGATTGTTTTCAAGAGCAATTAAATACACGTTCTTTTTACATATTTCACTACTAAACTAAACAGTTGATTGGTTCTTTTGCTTCAGTTTGTGATCTAAGGATCTTTTAGCTGATCTGCCTTCTTTCGATCTTGGCTTCTTGACCTTTTGTGTGCTCTTTGTTAATATCTTAGAGACCTTGAATCCTTTTTGTTTTTGTTTATCTTGAGTAGCTCTCTCACCTTCAAGAGTCAAACTTTCTCTAATAAGCTTTTTGTCCATCTTTCCTAAAACCTTTTGAGCTCTGCCTAATTTAGACTTTTGCTTGTCATTCAAATTTACATTATTGGATTTTGTTATAGGAGTAAACGTTTTTTTGCATCTCGTGACTCTGAGTTCTCTTGATTTCTTATTAACACTTTTTGTGATTTTTTTATTATTTAGCAACTCAATAGCTTTATTGACATATGATGAATCGTAAAATTGGACATAAGCAAAACCCTTACCCATCTGGGTTTTGGAGTCTCTGACAATTCTGACATATTCTATAAGTTTTTCATCTGGAGAAGATGTGGCTAACTGCTGGAAATGCTGGTATAAGTTTTCTTCTAATTCTTCAAAATCCAAGTTACCCACAAAGACTGATCTTAAGATGTCTTGCTTGGCTGGGTTAGTTACTGAGTCCAATCTCAAATGGTGGCCTTCAAAAACATAACCGTTGTAGTGTTTGATAATCTTTGAAATGGTTTTCTTATCAAAGTTTTGGTAAACCAAATAACAGTTTATAGAATCTCTTTTTGGATCTAATTTTAATTGCTTGAAAGCAACTGCTTTTGGTAGAGGTTCTGAAAAAGCAAGAGATCTAAATCTGCAAGATTTGATTTTAAAGTTTTTTTGTTCTTCCTTTTCTTGTTCCTCAGTGATAACTTCATGTTCATTTTCTCTGATTGGTGTGGAGAACAGCTTTAAAAATTCTTTATAAACTTTTTTATCTGTAAGAACGGATTGTGGTAGGTTTCCTATGAAAATAGTTTTGGCTGCTTTTTCAAGCTCTTCCTCCCTTAAATCAATCTTCGGTTTAACCGCTTCCAATTCTTCAGTAGCTGTTTCTTTTTCATCAACATCCATTTCATCATCATCCCCTTCTTCGCTCATCTCGGCATCTTTCTCATTATCTTCAGCTTCTAACTTTGCTTGGTATCTTGCTTCCAAATCTTCATTATCGTCTTCTGTAAAATGCTGCTTTTGGGATTGCTTGTTCTTTCTATCTTTTCTGCTGTTTAGTGTTACTGCTGTTTCTTCTTCAGCTTTTTTCAATTCATTTAATTCTTTAATCTTTTCTTTTTGTTCAGTTAATCTTTTATTTAATAATTTATTTTTGATGGAATCACTGCTTTTATTATTGGCAGCACTAAATAAAGCTTGCATTTTTGGTCCTCGGTTTGCTGAAATGAATGTATTAAAATTATATCTATCGTAATAATATAATTTTTAGTGCATGGGTAGTGCACTTTTTCCCAATTGTTAATTGTATTATTCTGATAAGTACCAAAAAGAGAAATATAAAAATTAAAATCCATTTTGGGCCATCAGTCACTAAACTACATGTTAAAATTAATTTTGCTCTAAAAAAGAATACCAAAAAAAAAAAAAAAAGAAATGTTAATTTTGTCGGACTTAGGGATCTAATATATGCGTAAACAATTTTAATATAGTCTTTTTTTTTTTTTTTTTCCTTTTTCCTGATTTAAAATAAACAAATTTGCGGCTACTAAAACACTCCTTAATATCTGTTTTTACCTTGTATTTCTTTCATGGAAAATTGATTTTGGCTATTCTTTCAAAACAATTTTTTATAAACACAGAGTTCTGCTATCTGATTTTTATGGTTTCGAACTACATTAATATTTACCAAACCAGTAGACTACTAGCAAACAAAATAAAACAGGAATAGTAATTGTTTTAGAGAGGCAATAGCACAAACTATAATTCTTATCACCACAGTTGAAGCTAATTTCTAGAAATAATGTCTGAAGTAAATAGGAGCGGTATAGGAATTTCGGAACCACAAGATTTCATTTCAAAATCCAATGCTCAAGGGAGCGAAACTGCTGATTTTGGAAAAGCATTTTACAATAACAGTGATGTGGGTAAGAATAACGAAGATATAAAAGAAGAAGAAGAAGAAGAAGAAGAAGTAAAAATTGAACAAGGAAAAGAAGAAAGAGTTGAACAAGAACAAGAAGAAGTTTTGAGTGATGCTGAAACTGATCTAAACATTTCAAAAGTACTTCATCCTTTGACCCACGACACTGTCACTTCACTAAAAGACTTGATAGAGGAAGACACATCGACATCTTATGTTACCAAACTAAAACAACTAAATCAGATAGAAGACAAATTTGCTTCTTACAGGCAAAATCTTTATAATTTGAAATTAAAAAAACTTCAATACGAACTGTTTATGATTTTAGATGGCTCCCATCCATCGCTAAACAACTATATTAACTCTCTTCAAAAAATCAAGGACCACAAATTTAAAAAAATCAACAACAATCTAAAGCATAAACTCAACTGTATCAATAAAGAGACCAAAGCTACACGGTGCACGATTCACCAGAACTACATGAAAAACTACTTGAATCTAAAAGAAAAAATCATTAATGAAACAACAAACGATTGGTATGATATTAATAACGAGAAAAGGTATTTGGATATGACAGAACAGGAAAATATCAACAAGCAGGAATACATAGCCAAATTTGGAGTAGAATTTGCTGAAAGAAACTTTATAAACAATTTCAATATCATAAATGGCAATTCAAACAAAAACGATTATAACAACAGCAATCTAAGTATTTTCAAGCAACCAAACAAGTATCATTTACCATTAAAAATTGAAAATAAATCTTTGTCAATGATTACAAACTATGCTACAAAGGGGATCGAATACCTTCCTAAAAACAACAAAAGCAGTTATAGAAAGACACTTTCTGAAGACCTGCTTGTAGAAAATATTAATTTTCAGTTCAAAAACGATCCAGTTGATAAATTAGAAGTGATAGTTGACAGAATGAGGCTTAATAACATGCTTTCAGATTTTGTTGGTTTAAGAAAATTCTATGGCGGATTTCCATCTGTACCAGATCTACCAAAGATTAAGGAATTGGAGATTCTTCAGGATTTCAATAAGATACATAAAGATCTGACATGGTACTTACAGAAGTATCCCGAACAGATGCAAAGATTAGGAAACAATATGCCTGAAGATAATATTCATCAGGGAAAATCACAATTCAACAATGGCAACTCTTATGATAACCTTTAGCCATATTAGTCGGCCAAGTATATATTTTTGATTGTAACTATTTCAAAAGCAAACTAGTGTTGTATATTATTATTTTTTTTGTAAAATTATACTTGTTTCAGAAAAAGAAATCAATATATAAAAGGAAAAAGCCTAAAAATATCCATCAAAGATTCGAATGTTCATTTTGAATTTAATAATATCAATTTCCAATGCATACATTTCGGATCTTGCTTCAATATTTTTTTATTTTCAAAAAAATAAATCATTTTATGCCTCTTTTCGCCTTATTTCTACTAACCATTTTTCCCAAACACAAGTCACTTCCATAAAAGAGAGTATATCTTATAGCTAATTTTTTAATTTTATTTTGTTTATAAAATGTAAAATGAAATATGTCTTCTTTGTTTCAAATTTATCTTAATGGGATGAATCTGGAAGTAGTGGCACCAGCTCTACCGTGTCTAACTGGAGTATAAGTGATGGAGAATTCACCTAAGTAGTGACCCAACATTTCTGGCTTGATTTCAACGTTGTTGAAAACCTTACCGTTGTAAACACCAACAACAGCGTTGATCATTTCTGGGACAACAATGATGTTTCTCAAGTGGGTCTTAACTGGGGTTGGCTTTTCATTTTCAACACATTCTCTCTTAGCCTTGTTTAATTTTTCCAAGAAAACTCTTTCAGAAACGGTTTGCTTCTTGTTAGCGAATCTTCTTCTAACTCTAGCTGGAGCAATCTTGACGAATTCTTCAGTGGTCATGGTTAATAATTGTTCCAATTGGACACCTCTGTAGGAGTAGGTCTTGAAAACTCTCTTTCTCTTTTGTTCAACTTCAGCCATGGTGTATAGGTTTTCTTGGTTTCTATGTAAACTGATTAACTGGTGTTTTAATTTTTTGTTCTAAGGCTTATTAATTGTAAAAGCTGTGTTAAATGAAATTGTTCTTATTTTTTTGAATCCGATGAAAAGCTTTGCCATTATTGCATTTGAAAAAAAATAAAAATTTAGGCGAGACTTCTTGCTGTTGAGCCAGAAACCTAACAACAGTCCTCAACAGAAAGACATATAGTTAGGCCGAAGATCTAAAATTTAGACCGAAATGCTAGGCTGAAAAGAAATGCACAAAATTATATTAAGATTAATCGTTTTTAAAAATTTGCAAACTAAATTTAAGAAATATTCAACAGAAAAAAACTTTTTTTTTTTTAGTTTGCTGCCAAAATAATTTTTTTAAGCCAAAAACGCGGATAATAACTTCGCATTAAATTTTTTAAAAAATTTATTTTTTATATTTCCGAATACAGTAAAAAGTAATTTTGTAACAAAATATTATCTCATTTGATACACTAGTTTTCACATATATTTTTTCTTATTATGAACAACTAAAAAAAAAAATGAAAAATTTTCCATTTTACAAAATAGTACATGTGGTAAATTGTTCATTTCTACCTATCAAATATAACTTTTATCTTTGATTATTATACAACTATTTTGTTTCCTTGAAAAGCCACCAGTGATCACTAAAAATGAAATACTTAGCTGCCTACTTATTATTAACTGCTGCTGGCAAGACCCCATCCGTCGAATCTATCACCGAAGTCGTTGCTGCTTCTGGTGCTGAAGTCGATGCTTCTAAGATCGAAGCTTTATTAGCTAAGTTAGAAGGTAAGACTGTTGAAGAATTAATTGCTGCTGGTAACGAAAAGTTGTCTTCTGTTCCAGTTGGTGCTGCTGCTCCATCCTCTGGTGCTGCTGCCTCTGGTTCTTCCGAAGCTGCCGCTGAAGAAGCTGCTGCTGAAGAAGAAGAAGAATCCGATGATGACATGGGTTTCGGTTTATTCGATTAAAGCAAATACATTTAAATAAATAGATACTTTTTTAAATATAATTTTGATATAACAAGAATAAAAATAAGAACATAACACAAATAAGATCTATGCACGTAGGCGCAGATGACTGTAGAGAATAGAGAATAGTTGGGAACTTGACAAGAAGGGGAGGATAAACGAAAAATGGTTGTGACATGCCTGAAACACGGCACGAGCAGTCTCTGTATTAGGAGACTGTTTTGCACCAGATTCGAGAGAAAAAGTAGCTGTTTATTGTCTTTGATTAAGGAAACTGGTTGTACAACCCGGTACATTTGTGTTCCATAAAACAAAAAACAAAAACAGTACTACTATTTAGTCCATTCAATGCTCTTTGTTGATCCTTTCAGGTCTAATGTTTCTTCCTATACTACATCTTGAACCTAGTTCTTTGCCTTCTTTTTTTTTTTTTTCAAATTGTTAAAAACGGTAAATCCAACATTTGCAAATCACGTGACTTTAAGGTTTGTGTGGACAAATAAATCACGTGTTGGATTACTTTGTCTTCATAAAACTGTGGACAAACGGTTATGTATTACTAATAAAATTGCCTCAAAACTGTGGAAAAGCAACTGTGTTGTTTATATTCATTTTGCTTAGGCAATTATTCATGTGTAGGCTCGCAGAAATTAGGTAACTGAAAAATTTAACTAACTTTTAACATTGCTACAACTCGGTTTCTATATAAGCAACGATCAAATCACAATAACTTCGGCAACTTTCTTGATCTTATTTTTAATAACCTTCTATAAAAACATTAATATACAACACAAACCAAGTATAAAGTAGTTTCTATCTAACATATACATTAACAAAAACACACACGTATATAAAAATGGCCATCAAGTCAACTGACAAATTCGAAACCTTAGCTATCCACGCCGGTGCTGCCCAAGACAACCACGGTTCTGTTATTGAACCAATCTCCTTGTCCACCACCTTTGCTCAAACCGCTCCAGGTGCCCCAATCGGTGTTTACGAATACTCCAGATCTTCTAACCCAAACAGAAAGTCTTTTGAAGATGCTGTTGCTGTTTTGGAAAAGGGTAAGTACGGTTTAGCTTTCTCTTCTGGTTCCGCTACCACCGGTGTTATCTTGCAATCTCTACCACAAGGTTCTCACGCCATTTCTATTGGTGATGTTTACGGTGGTACCCACAGATACTTCACTCAAGTTGCCAATGCTCACGGTGTTGACACTGAATTCACTAACAACTTGATTGAAGACTTACCAAAGCTAGTTAAAGAAAACACCAAGTTGGTCTGGATTGAATCCCCAACCAACCCAACTTTGAAGGTTACTGACATTGAATTGGTTTCTAAAACCGTCAAGGCTTTGAACAAGGATATCATTGTTGTTGTTGACAACACTTTCTTGTCTCCATATCTATCCAACCCATTGGCCTTAGGTGCTGATATTGTTGTTCACTCTGGTACTAAGTACATCAACGGTCACTCTGACGTTGTTATTGGTGTTTTGGCTTTGAATGATGAAGCTTTATACAAGAGATTAACTTTCTTACAAAACGCTATTGGTGCTGTTCCTTCTCCATTCGATGCCTGGTTAGCCCACAGAGGTTTGAAAACTTTGCACTTGAGAGTTCAAAGAGCCTCTGAATCTGCTCAAAAGATTGCTGAATACTTGGTCAAGAGTGAACATGTTCAAGCTGTCAACTATCCTGGTTTGGACTCTCACCCAGACAGAGAAATTGTTAAGAAGCAACACAGAAACGCTTTGGGTGGTGGTATGATTTCTTTCAGAATTAAAGGTGGTGCCGCTGCTGCTGACAAGTTCACTTCTAAGACTAGACTTTTCGCTTTGGCTGAATCCTTGGGTGGTATTGAATCCTTGATTTCTGTTCCACCAAAGATGACTCATGCTGGTATTCCAAAGGAGCAAAGAGAAGCTTCTGGTGTCTTTGACGACTTGATCAGAGTTTCCGTTGGTATTGAAGACGTTGATGATTTGATTGCTGATTTGGAACAAGCTTTCAACTAAGTATATATTGGATGTTTTTAAGGAAGGAAAGAGGTTTCATTCCTCGTTGTTTAATAATTGGAAGGTGAAAGATGAGTAGGTTTTGTTGATGATATTTAAGGTTTAAAGAAACAAGGTTTTGATTAACTGACCTGTTTCAGAGAATTGTTTTTACGTTTTTGGGATGGGTCATGTGATGCGCTTAACTCCGATTCGCTGGTTGGTTTTTTTATTTTTATTTTTGTTTGCTACTGTGCGGTGTTTCTTTGTAGAAACAAATCTAAAAGTAAAATGGTTTGTAGCGGTTCTATGATAATAAAATGAAGTGAGTTATAACAATCAGGACAAAGAAACAAGAAAATTAACAACTGTTAACCAATAAGTACTGTTACGAAAATTAAAAATTCTTAACCAATAATTCCTGTTAACTAATAATTACTGTTAATTAATAAGTGCTGTTAACCAATAAGAACTGTAACAGACCCAAGAACTTTGAAGCAACACACTGTAAAATAAATACAGAACTTTCAAGCAGCAAATACTTTAAACAACAGGTGCCTCAGCATATTTTACTTACACGCACACCAGGAACAGCCCTGTAGATGAGAATCAATACAAGCAACCTCATATACACACTTGCTATCACCAAAATAGTAACTGCTGTCATTACGCTATCACCAGAACCATTGCCAGCGGTTCATAGTGGAAACAGTGAAAACTCTGCGGAGACAAATAAAGATACAAGCGACTGGTATCTTCTTCCAGACAACTCAAACTTAGTCTGTGATAAAACAACAGGCGAAAGTTGCCATCCACTGATGTTCGAGCCAGAATCAGAGTGGAAAGAGATTCTTCCCTTGCAACAAATACCACCAGGTTTGAATGTCAGAATTAATTTGGAGACAGGAAAAAAAGAAGCTCGGATAAGTGATTCTGAAGGTGTTGCTGATTTGTCATCAGAAACAAACCAACAGGATGGATCTGATGTGCATGAATTCACAGCGATGTTTGAGAAGCTAATGAAAAATGAAAATGTGGAGGAGACCCTTGAAGAGCTTATTGATTTTTCCCATGATTTCAAACATGGTTTTAAAATTATTCAGAACGAGCAAAATTTCATTATAAGCCAGCTAAGCCGGTCTGATGTTGCTGATAGTGTGAAGGATTTATACTTGAGATTGTTGACAAGTTGTCTAAGAAATAATCCACCAGCTAAGGGGGCTTTTTTCATCAAAAACGTTGATTTCATTGTCAGCAGCATTCCACAGTGGATTGAGGAAGATAAATCACTGCTTTTAAAGAGAAGCATAAATATTTTACAAAATGTCGCATACAAGGCGTCACCAAATGGACATTTACTTGATAATCTGGAAGCTTTGTACACCGCGACAACAGATTTGGGGAATAAGCTCAAAATATTGGAAATCTTTGCTGATTTGGAGATCTTGACGGATAATGAGGCGGAGGATATTGGTTTCTACTTCAATCCCGTGCAAAAATCTCTTGTGAAAAGAAATCTAGAAAATAAACCAAACTTAGATGCATGGTTCAGGGAGTATTGCGATAAAATCCAGTTGGATGCGGTTGATGATTTCTACCTGGAAAAGTTTTTGAAAACTTTAGTCAAGTTCAAAACCGCTGACTCAACTCTCAAAGCCAGCGACGACTTTATCAAGTGGATAGCAGAAGAGTCGATGAAGAGATATGCGTCACTGGAGGAAAACAAGACTCAAAGCTTAGAGTCCAGAGATCTTGAGCACGAGTCGTTTAATAAAGAGTTCATAAGAATAAGACACGAGATCTTTGGGAACAAAATGGCTGCGAGAATCAAAATGCCTTTGGATGAATTGTAGCTAAAGCTATGTTTTTAGTTCATTCAGTGCTGTTATATACGCCCTGTTGTTCATACTTCATTTAATGTTTCCTACATAAAAAGTGTTGTTTATAATTCATTCAATGTTTTCTACATAATCATTATTGTTTATACTTCACTCAATAGTAATGTCATCAATAAATTTCGGGTCTTTGGAGAGCCTGTCCTTGAATTTGTCCCACCAGCTATCAAACCTCTTCATTGGAACGTTTCCCTGAGCATCTAAAAATCCAGTCAGATAGTTGTAGGCATGCTGAACAATTTTGGCTGCCAACTGCTGCGTTTGGAAGGGATAGTTGGCGGATAGTTGTGCGGCTGTTGTGACTTCTGGTGTACTAACTGGACGTCTAGTATCGGAGGTAGTGGTTAAAGCATACATGTTGTTTTTCAGATCTGCTATTTTCTCAAGCCCCTGTTCTCTTGGTTCTATGTTGATTCCTATGAGAATATTTTTTGTTCCATTTCTATTTCTGTGCTGTAAATATTCACTATCTTCACCGTTTCCTTCATCTATGTCCATATCCAATTCGCCTAAATCATTCCCAGTAGAGCCAACTCCTAAATTAACCTTGTATATTGCGCTTGGTTTCTCCAAAGATAAGTAGCCAAAGAGTTTAAAATCTGGATCATTATCCCCTATTTTAAAGTAAACCATTGCAACATATTCATATGGTATCACTGTGTCTGGCAGAGTGAAAAGAGTTATGTATGAGGAATTGATGTACTGCTGCTGTGGATTTTTTGGCTGAATCACAATAGAATGCTGTGTACCATTAGAGTTTGGTATCACTTCCGACATTGTGATTGGCTGACCTGAAGAAACTGCTGCAAACATTGGTGATTTGTGATGAAGAAATTGGTATTTTTTTTTAATTTTTTGGTCTACTAATTTTCTATGAAAGACCACTGGTTCTTATATACTTTGTTTCCTTTCCTTTGATAAATATTCTGCTCAAGTAAGTGCAGCTCAACCACTTCCCTTATTTTTAAGCTGCAATAACAGGTTTAAAGAAATAGTTATGTCCGAGGCATAAACAATTTTTTGGTTTTGAAGATGCATGAATTTTCCAGAAAAATCTGGTAGCAAGGTTAACCAAAAAAAAAAAAAAGGCAAAAACGGTTATATCCGAACTAATATCACGTGCAGTGTTAGTTCACGCGACTACTTCGCCGTTAGAAGCATGTTTTTGGTGATGTTTTTGTTTTCAATTGTATGCTACAGTTTAGAGCACATGCGTTTAAATATGGTGAAATGCTAGTTAACATGTGACTGCAACGACGGGTCTTAATTGCTGGACCTGGTAGCTGTTAGTTTTGTTTCAGAGATGCTAGCACACGTGATAAGCACAAACAAGTGCAGCTAAGTTATTGGCACACATACAATAGAATGCATACAATGAAGAGGGTTTTGAATAGGTTAATTGGATCAGAAAAAGAGAAAACATAATATGAATTTCTTTGAATGAAATTACTCTTTCCTAGTTTCCCAACTACCTTACTGCAGTTTGAATTGGTGAAAAAATGGCATAACTGGGTAATCACATGAAAATGTGATGCTCCATCACGTGACAAGATAATGTTTGCACGTGACAGGATAATGTAGTGGGGTTTATCAGCGCCATGTCTTATCTTATCTATCACTCGAAAGAAAAAAACGTATTCAAAGCAATGAAAGTATATATAAAGTGATGGCTTTTAAAAATAATTTTCAAAAAACAGGCATCGATTTTTCAAGCCAATCTTCTGTTCCACCTGAAGATATCATGGATTCTGATATTTCTAATATAGAAAGCTCTAGTTCAATATCTTGCTTGGAAGATATAACTGACAGTGAGAATTCTGTGACCGGAAATGAAAATGAGTTTTTTGAAACTAGTGATGATGAAAGTAATGATGATCTCTCAGAGACTGAAAGTTATACTTTTGGTAACCAAAGTTTACTTGACCACTTAATTAGCACGCCAGAAATCGAAGCAGGCGCCAACTTACATGTTGAAGATTTTGAATCATTTCAACTTGGTAGTGAAAACGGGGGATCAATATCAGATGAAGTGACAGTGGAATCATCTCCAAAAAGTCCAGAAGATCTTGATTTAAGAGAGGAAATACAGGGGTTGTTAGATTGTTGGTCATCTGAATCTCCAACTGATTCAGATAGCGAAAATGAAGGTGGGGCTTACAATTTTGACACCACGCATTTACCACATGGTGAAGATCTATTACACAATATAAAGATGGCTAAAAAAAGTTACAAAGAGCAGCTTCAAATAATTAATGATGTTTATCAGCCAATCCTTGATGATTTGGAACGTGATCCACGTATTGATTACGACAAATTTGTCTATACTGTTAAAATTTATGAGTTGCATAAAAAGCGAGCAAAAGAAGAGTTCACTTCTGAATGTAAGATATTGGATATTATTTTTTCTATGTTGAAAAATGGTAATTCTTACACTTATTCTGAACATCTAAAAAAAGTTGAAAAAGAAGTGATTGATTCGCTTAGAGAAAGTAATATGAGCAAATATCTAATTGAATGTGAAGTAAAAAAACTTCAAGATGTAATAATTTCTGAGTCTTATTATCGATCTCGAATGCCATCAAAGTTACTAGCGCTTCTACCACTTGACCAAATAAAGCATTTATCAAATTTTGAATATATGCATATCGAAGAGATTGCTTATAAGTGCAGACTCCCTGGAATATACAAATATACTGTCAAATCTTACAAAACAGATTCGCTTGTTACTTACAAGGTAAATATGGACCCTGCACTTCAGTTGTTTCTTGTCCTTGCAAGATTAGCGCATAGAAGTACGCTTAAAAGTTTAGCATATCTACTTCGCATATCACCATCTGAAATATCAATTGTCGAAAGAGGATGCATTAAAACTTTGCTTTTTCTAAAAGGGGGTTTATTAGATTTTAAAAACTGTGATATTTCGCATGAGTATCTAGATCTTTTAATAAAAAGCTCTCCTAAACCAAAAGGCAAAAGCTGTGAGTACATAAGACCAAACACTTGTTTGTTTGTGGGCAGTACTGCTCAAAAAATCAGTGCACTAACCATAGAAGATCAAAGTGGAACAGATCTATTTTATTCTGAAAAAAATAAGATTCATTGCAACCGTTATCAAATATTGTGCGATTCAAACGGATTAATTCTCCACTGTTTTAATGGTAAGAGTGGTAATATTCATGATAAAATACTGCTAGAAGAATCTGGAGTTCTTGAAAAGCTTTATTTACTAAAGCTAGGAAATGAGCTCCTTCAAGTTTATGGTGATGCCGAATACAGTGGTGTGGAAGATGAGCAATTTAAAAGTGCGCATAAGGAGCTTAGAAATACACCATTATCGACAGCTCAAAAAACAGAAAATGCTCAAAATAGAATTCATAGCACAAAAATTAAAAAGGTGCTTTGCCAATTTTACAAGTTATTTGAAGGTTTGAATTTGCCATATCGTAACAACATTAAAATGAATGATGTGGATGAGAGATTTAAAATTGCTTGCCTTTTGTTTAACTGTTACATTATTTTGTATCCAACAGCAGTTAATTATTCACTATTTCCTAAAGCTATTAAAGGTGGGAAGCGAGAAAGTAACATGACACTCACCTTGAGCGTTTACTTGAATAGCTGGCTACTTCACAATCCAAACTTGGTTGGTGATCAGCTTAATATTTACAATAAATATGAGAGCACAAAGATTATTAGAAGAGGTTATGATATCTCTTCAGATTATGGCATTGAATCAGATATTACTGATGATTAAAAAGATAAAGCATGCAGGTTGATTTAAATATATATTAGCTAAATTATGTACCATAAGTTTTAAATTTTGCATATAAGTAAACTAATTGTCAAGTCTCAAGAAAATATGCTAATATTTGAATGCTTGATACTAGTTTTTATAAATTGTTGTTAAAATACAAGGTCAATCCATAAACTCGATTTATATGGCACGTGATTTGACAAAGAGATTAACATACAGTTTAGATTCGCCAGATAAACCATCGCTAAATAAAAACAAGTATGCAAGACTTGCTTATATGCATATATAAATCTACGTATGCTAATGTATATAATTTCGTAAATTTATTTTTCTTTCTTTTTATGACTACTGTATAATGCATTTTTTAATATTCCGATGTATTTGCATATGCAATTTATTTGGGTTGCGTTTTCATAAACAAGATCATTTTAGCAAATAGATGATATGAAAAATTAACGCTCCTTCCTCCAAATAGTTGTTAAAAATCCTATTTCATAAAATTAGTAAGTACTTTCGTTGCCATTGCAATTCTTTTTTCTTTGGATCCGTCAGTTTTATTTTCTAGACTTTTCTCTAAATATCACGGTGACTAGCTCTGTGCTTCTTTTTGTCTTTAGAAACTCTGTTTTTAGATTTGCTTTTATGTGTTCTTTGAGAAAGCACAAATTCTTCTATTCTCTGTGTCTGCCTAGCTAATTCCTCTTTCATAACCGTGGTATTTCTTAGTTGAGCCTCATTTGAATATTCAATTTCTTTTTTAAGATATTCATTAAAAGCAATCTTTTCGTTATTTAATTCAGTTTTCAAAGATGCAATCTGACAATCGACATGTTCCTTAAATGAGATAAAATTCTTAGCCATTTTTTCGACTTTACCTGAATAATCTTCCTTAGCCATTTTTTCAATTTTAGCTGAGTGATCTTCCTTAAATGAGATGAAATCCTTAGTCATCTTTTCGATTGCATAGTTCTGTTTTTTAATGCCTTCATTGATAAAGCTTTCTATTTGAAAACAAAATTTATTCTGATAGTGTTTAATATTAGCCCGGTTCTTGTTCTTTCTGTCTTTAGACTTTTCACTAATCGACTTTTTTATAGCAGCAGCAGTAGATGCACTGATTTTCTCGCAAAAAAGTGGCCCAGCCTCAATAGAAACTTCACCTCTAGCCATTTTACTGTTTACATCTATCAAAGAAAGAGTATTCTCTGTATTTGAAGAAAACTCATTACTTTTTAGCTCTTCTAAAAAGTTTAAGTATCTCTCTGCTAATTCATGACCTGTTGTATTTTCTGCTGCGTTTTCTTTACGTATTTTCAAAGACCACATGTGCAAAGTGTACAAATTATTTCTAACAGTTTTGGGGGTGAACTTGATACCATTGAAGGATAAAAATTCAACGAAGCTTGTAAAAGTTTTTGGCTTTGAGGTGGGTTCAAATTTTTCAATAAACATTTTACCAAGTAAATCAGGACAAAAATCACAGATGTTATCAAAAAGAATATTGAATGTTTTCAATGTTACCTCATTGGGATACAGATCACCGTGTTTTGGTCTGACAATAAACTGGTCTTTGGTCACATGGTATTTTCTGCTAGAATCTGTAGGATCATCATTATCTAAAAAAGTAAACTCTGTTGACTTAAAAGGCTTGCCTTGCAAAGATTGAAATGTTTCTAACGAATAGATATCTATTCTTGTTAAAAATTTATCTAATTCAACTGGCATAAATATGCATTGTCTGGATGTATTTCTCATCCATACATAACTGCCTGGTTTCAAATACGTTTTTTTCAAAAGAGTTTGTCTAGATGTAACCAATCCTTTATCGTCAATCATAGATTCCAAATTATTTTTCAAAGAAACAATTTGATCATAGTTTAAACCATTAGGGGTTCCAGTTTCTCCAATGCTCACATATTGAGTTTGAAATTGCTGATTTGGACAATCTGTGTTCTCGCCTACATATACATTGACAAATAGATTGATTTTAAATTTAGTTAAAGTTATTAATTCAACAATCAAAATGTTTTTAGAGTTTTTTCTTTTTAAAAACCTTTTGTAAACGTTATTGTTATTTGTGATTTTTTCAATTTCTTTTTCAACAGTTCCTGGTTCACCCAGCTTATCAGAATTTTCATTTTCCTTGTTTGCACCATTTAAAGCGCTCTCATATCTCTCATTTGAAACATCGTTTGGTTGAAAATCTTTTTCTATGTATTCTCTGTTACTGTTATCAGAATATTCCTTATCATGCTGATTATCTTGCTTAAAAGATTCAGCAGCATGTTCCATAATATCGTTACAAACTAGATCATTGTTCGTTCTGTTAACCAACTTTATGGTGCGATATTTTGCAATAGCTGCCTTATCAACTGATGCTGTAACAAGCGTACTATTAGTAAGAGTATTGGTTTCTATCAGTTCAAATGGGCTGAGTTGATCTTCTGGCTCGCTAATTAAATCTATATTTGCTTGCGCAGATGCAGATTCTGTAGAATTGACAACCATAGTGGTAAATATAGCATGTAAATCCCTGGTTTCTTTCTAGCAATTATCTTTGTGATGTATATAATGTTTGTTTATTACGTGACGCGTTTTTTTTTTTTCTTATCTTTGCCACCCGCACAATCAGTTTTTTTTTTTTTTCATTTCACGCGGCTGATTTGGTAATCTTGTGTATGTCACATGACTTGGTTTTTTGGCTGAAATAACGTGATCTACTGACCATTTATACACTAATGTTGTTTAATTCAGTTGCTACTTGATGAGTAAATTTGTTGTAGTACAATTATTCTCTTATATGTGGGCTTAATCGGGATTGCGGGCACAATGTTCGGAGTTTACAAACTCTTTATTTAATATGTTGGGTATATATTACAAATTATACTTTCCTCCACAAACCTTTTCTTATATACAGCAGATACTTAGTGCAAGATTGTCGAGGTCAGAGTTGTGGTTTTAGTTAAGCTAGTAGTTCAGTTACTGCATGCCTGCAAAAAAGCCTCTAACGTATACAAAATAATACAGAAGGTATAGTCCCTTGTATAAAACGAATATTCCAAAATGGGAAATTTTCAGACAGCTTCTATAATTTACTATGCAAAACGTATCTTTTTTGCTTTTGATGTTGCTTGAATTTGTTTGTATACTTAAGATTCACATCAACTTGCTTCATATTTCCCAACAAAGCACAGAAAATAAAGTGTCATGGTCGTACTACGTCACTGACTTTAGGTCAATAATAACATTATTTACATGTAACTTTTGCAGTCAGCCTTCTTATATATGGCCTAAATATGTTTCAAAGATGCTTCCAGTCTTCTCAGGGATTCAGCTTCCCCCAAAAGCCTCAGAATATCATGCAATGCAGACCCCTTCTTGGACCCTGTTAATGCGTATCTCAAAGATTCAAAGATTATCTTCTTGTCGTCTAAATGGAGACCTTGTTGAATGAGATCTACGATGTTATCGCTGTTTAGTAGAACTTGGCTGTTCTGAATGGTGTAGTTTAAGACATTTTCTATCTCAGATTTGTTGAATTTTTGTTTAAACTTGGTGCAATTCTCGCTGTTGAAGTCAGTTTCTAGATAACAGTAGTCAAACTGGTTAACAAAATCCTTCCAGTTGTTTAATGTATCGCCAACATGTGACAAAATACGTTTTATCTTAGCTCTGTCATTCTTTATAAAATCTGGAGTTTCCTCATCTTCCAGTATCATATCCATAACTTTTTCAATGCCTTCGTTGCTCTTCAACATGCGCAATAAATGTTGTTTGTTTAGATGCTCAAGAAGCGAGAGAGATATTTTAGCATTTCCCTTTGTTAGCTTATTCAAATTAAAATGCTGAACTAACTCTTCCAATGAGTAAACGTATCCCCCGTTGCTGTTTTTGGGGACACTCCACCCATAAATTGCAACATAGTTAATCAGAGCTTGAGGAAGATACCCTTTCTTCTTCATCTCCCAGATATTTGAATCATTTCTTCTTTTGGACAACTTTTTATTATCATCTGAACCAGCTAGTAGAGGCAGATGTATAAACTTGGGTTCAGTCCAGCCCATAATTTGATAGAGATACTTATGTTTTGGGGTTGAAGGAACCCACTCCTCCCCTCTAATAACATGTGTGATACCCATTAAATGATCGTCTATTACATTTGCAAAATGGTATGTTGGAAGACCATCTGATTTCATCAAAACAGGGTCATCAAACCTTTTATCCGTGTAGTTGTATCTAGGCTGGAAGTTTATTTTTCCCAGAATCAAATCCTCAAACTCTGGATAAAGATCAGGAGATTTCAGTCTTACAACAAATTTTTCCCCATTAGTTTCTTTTTGGTGAATCTCCTCCTCAGTTAAATGGTAGCAGTGTCTGTCATAAGAAGCAGATGACTTTGGTTTCAGTTGCTTAGAAGACTCTAGTAACATCTCTAATCTGTCTTTGCTGCAAAAACATTTATAAGCATGCCCTTTGTCTAGAATCTCTTGAGTGTATTTATTATATATCTCAGCACGTTCAGACTGTTTATAAGAACCAATTTCTGGTCTATTTCCTTCAGGATTATTGGATCCCTCATCGGTGTTTAGTCCTAACCATTCAAGGCATTGGTATAGATTTTCCTCTGCTCCAGGTATCAGTCTTTTTTGATCAGTATCTTCTAATCTCAGCAGAAACTGGCCCTTGGTGTTTTTGGCTAACAAATAGTTGTAAAGAGCAGTTCTTAACGAACCTAGATGCAAAAAACCAGTAGGAGAAGGTGCAAATCTTGTTCTTGCAGGAGTCGTTGGATGCACATCTTTCTCTCTAAGAACTAATTCAGGATCGTCTTTAGTGTCTATTAAATTGCTTTTTTTATTTTTACTTGGTTGTTTGGTTTTTTTACTCTTACTTGCAATGTTATTTTTGAAAATGCCTAGTGATGAGTTGCTATTCTTTTCAGCAAATAACGATTTAAAGGAATCAGTTTTTGAAAAATCATTTGAGTTGTGGCGCTTTGAAATAAACCACAACAATGATTTTCTAGAACAATATGACGTAGAGCCAGTATACCTAATAGATAACATTATTAAAAATGTTTTCTGGAGATTTCTTATGTAGGAAATGTTGTTTAAACAAATAACGTTTAACAAATAAATCCTACAGTTGAATTTTTTTTTAAAAAAAAAATTTAAACTTTTAAAACAGTATACTAGAGTTTGTACTAGCTTAACTCCGAACTTAATTCACAGTAAGATAATCATTAAAATGGGCAGCAAAAAGTAGCGAGATGTTATCTTTGACAGTTGGATCTTTTTGTTGAAGGTTTAATAATTGGTTATTTTCAAAACAAAAACAGTTTTTTGAATTTTGCTTAGAAAAGTCACTTTTTGTAGATAGTAATGATTGTGAATGGATGCTTATTACGTGGTAGTTAAATTTTTTGGTAGTCATATGATTAATCTATATTTTTAGATAAATGAATGCAAGAACACTTTTTAATTAATGTAATTCTTATTATTATTATTATTATGTTGCTTTTTGAACCATATTTGGTTTTTTAAAATGTTTCTTATAAGTGTTTGTTTTATAACTTTTACCTGTTTCATTACGACATCTCTCTTCTACTGCTTCTAAAAGTGAGGTTTTATTTACCACGCTTCGTTTTAGAAAAAGGTTTATTTAAATCAAAATCTTTTGCCAAAGTGTACATATTAGTGTTGTAATGTTTTTTTTTTTTATTTTCCCACAGAGACACTCAGTCTTTGCATACATTGATTTGCTTTAGATCCAAATTTCAAAAACAGAAAAAAAAATCTATATATAACACTCACTAGCTAAGATCATACAAAGGAGTAGTACCAAGGTTCAAAAGCAAGTCATCAGAATTGACATCCGGCATTTCCAAACCGGCAAAGATAATGTTACACTGCATACCGTAATCATAGTAGAGATTCGTGAGAAGTTTTGGTGTTATTAAGATGTACTGAGAACCTTCGCCGTCCGTGCTTGAGCAGGTTTCTTTTACTAAGATTTCATGAATTTTTCTTTCGTTGTTGGCATCCATACCTTGGTTAATTTCATCAATGACAGTGAATGGTGCTTTTGTATATCTTTGCAAGGAAATCAAATACAGCATAGTAGAAACTGATTGCTCACCACCTGAATGAGTTTTACCGCTCAGCTTCTGCAGCTGGGCATTCATTCTAAAAGAAACTTGAATTTCAACTTCCCATTCTTTGTATGGTTTGCTCAAATCAGACAAAGTCACTTTCCCTTTGCAACCCACATTTTTAAATAAACTCTCAAACTTTTCAGATATACCACTAATTGTTGTTGAAACGAGATGTTTTAAAGCACCATCTCTAGCAGTAAAATCTGCTTCTGTTCTCTTTAAATCATCATTCAATGTTGGCAAATAAGCGTTTATGGAATCGATTTCTGTTTTTAGATAATTCAATTTAATATCACTTTCACTATCAAAATGCAAATTCTGAAGGTCAGAATTTTTCGAACGCAGTATGGTTGCAACATTATTGACAGAAAACGGATCAATAGAGGAAGAAAGTTTTTTCAACTCTTTCATTTCTGCTTTTCTAAAAGATTGCACTTTCGCTTCCAACATTTGCCTTGTAGTATCATTCTTTGCTTCTTCAAGAATCTGCTTACTTTCAGCCACCTGTGTTTCTAGCTCCCTGACTTCTCTTTCCAAAGTTTTAGTCTCACCCTGGTTCAGTAACTGTTCATTTTCCAACGACTGCAATAGCAGCCTTTTCTTTTGTCTATTGAAAAAAGATTCAGCAGCATTAGCGCTCAATTCCTTAACTGGTTTTATTGCTGCCAGGGATTGGTTTATTTTGAAACTAAAAATATTTTTTATCACTTTAATTTTCATCTCCTTTGTCTTTTCGTCACTAAATTCCTCTATCTTCTTTTTTGTGTTTGATAAATTCTTCTCATATCGTTCCTTTTGCATGGTTAATTCTCTATATGTTTTATATTGAATTTCATACTTTTTTATTTTGTCGACAATGGTATTACTCAATTCACCAAGTCTAGCTATTTGTATTCTTATTTCGTTGACTTTATTCTCTCTATTTACAATTTCATCATTCATTTTTAAAATAGAATTTGAAATCTGTGCTATGGCTTCTTCGGTTTGACTTTTTAAGTCATCATCTATTATACCTGCTGTTTTTCTATAGTAGCGCCCAGACTTGATTCTATAAGATGAAACAGTAACCTGCCCATCATATTTGGATTTAATAAATCTGTAAAAAGAATTTCCTGCTAAAACCTGAGTAAAAATCAATTTCCCATTTTGATCAAGAAGCCTTTTCAACTTTTCAATCATATTTTGATCCAAATCTTGCATCCTAACTGGTGTTTTGAAGAGTCTATTTTTATCAATAACCATTTTTCTGACACCTTTATGCCCCTCTAAAAAATCAGCAACATATCCATCAAAACCTAAATGTTTTAATTGTTCAAGAGAAATTGGTGGGTTTGGCGTTGGTTCCTGATCCAGCAAATAGGTATTTAAACCCAAATTTGATGAGATATGATTACCTAGTTGTCGTTTAGATTCTGAGTGCGCAAAAGTTATAGCTAGAGATGTGTTTCTACTGATAGCAGCATTCATAAAATCAGCATACCTATCGTCAGTCACCTGTAGACATGCGGCAGCAGGAGGGAAAACATAGTCTAGTAAATTTTGCTCTTTAGCAGCGTTTAACGCACTTCTAAATCTTCTTTGATCATCTTCAGGAAGTTTAAGCAGTGGATCTTTATCGTTCAAATTATTTTTTAACTTTTTTATTTGAAGGTCTGCAGCTTGTTGCTTCTTTTTCAATGATACGATAAAGTTAGTGTGTTCTTGTAGCTCAGTATCCAAATTTCTGCGCTCACTACTTAGTTTCATCCTGTCCTCTTTCCATTGATTAAAAACATCCTTATCCTCTATGTTAAATTCAGATATTTGCTGCTGAATATCTGCAATTGCGTTTTCATATTTATGACATTCAGTATTGTACTTTGCTTTGATAGAGTCAAAGTGTTTGAAACTCGAAATCTCAGAATCTGCTTTCTGACTCAATTTTTTAATTTCTGATGCACCATTATTAATGGATCTTGTATAATCCAAAATTTCTTTATCACTTTTACTAATATCTGCACTTATTTTGTCTTTAATTTTGTCATAGCCTTTCTCAGCCTTAAAAAACTTATTAACTTCAGCAATCTTTAATTCAAGAGCAGCTGTTAATCGTTCATACTGCTCTTCAGCATGTGCTGTTCCTTTTCTAAATTCATTGTACTTGACCAGAGTTAAAAGATTTTCATACTTTTTTATTTCATCTTGAAGCAAGCAGTATCTTTCATTTTCCTGCACTTTTTCTTCCAAAACTGAGCGTTGTTCTTGTAAAGAATGCAGTTTTCTTTCTTGCTCCCTAATAATATCTTCAAGTCTGTTTTTCTTTGCTTCAACTTCAGATAAGTTACGCCATTCGTTGTAAGTATCTATGCTGATGGACTTTAAAGTCGTTTTTAATAGGTCTTTTTCGTTTAAATTAGAGAATTCTCTTGCTCTTTCTTGTGACAGAAATTGAGTCAAGTTGTCTAATTGAATATTAAAACCTTTTACAAGAAGCTTTACGGGTGTATCAGAAGATAGTTTCTTGCCATTGATGTAATATTCGTGTTTCTTATTCCCCTTTTGAACAAATCTAAATAATCGTCTAGTTATAGTGATACTTTTATCACTTGGCTTTATATTGAAACTAGCAAGTTCTGTTTCGCTGAATATTCTGGATACTGTAGTGTAGTCAGATTTTAGTGTAATTGTGATAGATCCATGGTCACAATCTTTTTTGATAAAATGGTCCATTTCAGAAGCTCTACCGATATTAGACAAACTACCGTCTAATACAATATTAATAGAACACAACACAGTAGACTTTCCTGACCCGTTCGCTCCCAAAATCATGTTTAGATTAGAGTCAAAAAAAAATCTTCCCTGTGTGTAAACCATTATATTGGAGAGATCAATAAATATGATGTTCCCAGTTTTATATTTGTCAAAATTGATTTTATTTAACTTGAGTTTTTTATTTGAAGAGGTGAACTCCAATCTGTGTTCACCATTGTATTGGTTCTTCATCATCTCATCAAAGGATCTTCTCGATCCATCAATAAAAGTCATCAGATATCTAAAAGATTAGTTAAAATCTTGGTGGAAAAGACAAAAAAAATACTTTAATAATATTGCGCTGTATAACACAAGTAGTAGCGATAAGGATGTTGTTTATCTTCTTTGCTTTTTTGTTTTTTTTTTTCCATGAGATGCTTATTTAATATAGTTGATAAAGAAGTTTGCCCAAAAAAGAACTCCGCCTGCGAGAAACAAGGTTTCTGTTTTTTTTTTTTTTTTTTTTGGCGTCATGTCATGTGACAGACACGTAATTTTAATTGATGTTCTAGTGCTGCTATTTAATAGTTGGTACCAGGGGAGGGGGGGGGGGGGGAACAGTACTACCAATTCCCAAAAATATGTGCTTAATAGTACCAATTCAGACATGTTTTTATGGTTCCGTAAAGTTTTTAAGTGTTCTTTTTTAAAAATGGGTTTCAAGGGTTGATTATGGCTCCGTATAGCGGGGTAGTTAGCTAGTAATATGGTAACCCCAAATATATGTCGGAGTTAGCACCTAGACTGTTGAATTAGGTCAACTACCGCCATCAATCTCTGTTATAATTAACTCGTTTAGTTTTTTTATCTTGAGAAATAGTTTATTTTTTTTTATTTCAATTTGTGTTATATCACTACTCAGCTTCTTTGGCGGGTATCATTCTTTATAGCTATTTAACAAAACTTCTTCATTTGTTGAAAGTAAGTAAGATTAAATCTTAGTTGTGTGTTGAGCTCACAGAACTGCCGGTGTTTAAAAACTACCAATGCTTCACACAAAAATAATAACTCTATTTTTGGTCATAAAACAGATAATCAATATATGTTAGAATTTCACACCGGTTTTGAACCAGGTATGCTGAAAATTATATACATAAGAAATAGCTGCTCTGCAAAAATAACACAGTCAACATAGAACACGTAAAACAAGCGATATTGGATTCAAAAACAACAAAGTAACATGAAAGAAAAACATTAAGCAGTTAGCTGGTGCTAAAAACTCATTTCTTCAATGAAAACGGTGGGCTTGATTTCATATTTTAGCGCAATTGGCACCTGTTTTGGTTATTGGTAATATACGTATTTGGCACGTGCCAAAAACGTTTAGCAGCTAAATCTTTTTAAAAGTTGAAACTATCATAAAAAAAAACATATGTATATGAACAAAAATGTTGAATTTTGAAATATGATTTGTTGACGTAGGTACTAGATGTGTACGTTTTTTTTAAATAAACGAACCGTAAGCAAAAAAAGACTAGTAGTGTTCTTATATTTTGGGGGATATTTCCTTTCCCTAGATCGGAGTTTTAGTGTTATATTTGAAAGCAGTTGCATAGTGAACCGATAATCCATATTTCTAATCTAATCTAATATAATATAATATACTGTACAATATGGCAAAGCTAGCCACCAATGAAGAGATAAATAATGATCATGAAACTGAAGGAGTACAGGTGACGAGTAAGCTGCAAGCAAAGGATATTTCAGATACATCACTGATTTTCAGAAATCTTCTGATTTTAGAAGATGATTTCAGACAACAGTATAAGCGAAAGATGGTGCTGAAACTGTCATATCAATGTTTCATATATTCGCTGACGGCGCTTCTGCTCTATCTGGTTTTTAGCAATCAGTACGAAAACACAATGTACATTAGATTGCTGGAGTTGTTTATACTGATTACCATACTGCTTTTCAGGTTTAGTGAGGAAGAGTATTTCAATAAGATACAGCAGTTCAAAATATTTTTGAAGAATAGCAACATAATACTGAAAAACTATAATCTAGAGTTAGTAATAGTAACGAAAAACTATTCAAAGTTAAAAAGTAAAAGCAACTCCAAGCGATTGCAGCTGATATTTAAAACAGTAATGGTGGTTTTCATTCTGCTTGAGGCACTTATTGATAGAATTTTGAAAAGTCTTCTTCTTATTAAATACAAAAAAAATAATGAGCTTGCGTTCCACAAGGAACGAGTCAACTATCTAGAATACAAGCTTACTTACTGGAAAATCATTCTGCAAACAAACTTTCTTCCAAACGAAAGACAGATGCATAAGTTAAACAAAATGGAGGCCGCTGGGGAGCCGATAAACTATGATAATTTTTGTAACTACTATGACATTAAGTTGGTTTTGAATTCAACCAAATATTCAGCTGCCACTGTCAGCAGCTGGCAGAAATACAGACTGGAGTTTTGGAACAGAGAACGAAATAGAAGACTGGCACGACTGGAAGAATTGTACGGCAAATGATATACAGGGTTATGGCAAATGATATGCAGGTTTATGGCATTGTGTTTATATATGACAGTTTAGATATTAACGTTGCAACTTGGAGAGATCTCCTTAACACACCAGCACACAGGTCTTAAAATCATCAAATATTAAACCAAAAACAATCAGAGTAGCGGTTCTGAATTGAAGGTTGTAATAATATTTTTTTCTTCTCACTATTTTAGTAGAAACTCAAACACCCTCTATCATCATATTGCTAGTGGTCTGTATTTGATGAGAAAAAGAGCAAAGCTCACCTGTATTTTAAAGCAAAAATCTTGGTTGCTTTTTGGCTGATGTGACAAAAAGATTCACTCTTCTGTTGCGACATTGATATACCAAACATGACATATACATCCATAAAATATCTGCAGGAGCAGTTGGCCTGGAAACACGAAAGCTTGCAGGCGCAACAACACACGGAAGCAGAAAGCACTGTTTATAGCAAATAACAGCTGCTTATAACAGATAATAACTGTTTGTAACAGAAGCACAACTGTTTATAACAAATAATAACTGTTAATTACAAACAATAACTGTTTATTACAAATAATACTTTCAGGGAGAAAAAAGTCTTGTCTCAGGTTTTTTGCATGAATCTTTTTCTATTCATTAGAAACAAAATAATTAAAAAACTCTGCCTCATCGAAAACAACTTTGCTTAAATACCTGCCCAAAAGTAGCAAGGAAATGAAAAATTTTCAGTTCAAAAAAGCAAAAAATTTATGCCTAAGTCCGAAAATCTGCTTCCAGTGCACCACACAACCTCCAAAAACTGATATTTGGCATCGATTTTTTGTTATCTGGGAGTGAGTTTTTACATAAACAGCTAGTGCGTCGCCAGAAATGTGTCTCTCAGCAGCAAAACATGACTTGTTCGGTGCAAAGTTTGAATCGTGAAACATGGCAAACACGCAGTTGTTTTACCATTGCGTTTGTACCAGATATGGTAGCGATATTGATATGGTAGCGGTTTGGCTTAAATCCGAAAACTTGTCTGCAGAGCTCTGAGAAGAACTGCTGGTAGACTGTCTTGCACTGCTGGAAGAGCTCATAAGCTTTCTGTTTGGATACACGCCTGCAATATAAAGTTTTTTACTAAAAAGTTTCAGCCTAAACGCGTATTTCTGGCACGTGTTTCGTGCCAAGCTTGCACCTGTTTTATTTTTTCACCGCAGAGGTACGCCTTCCTAGCAGTTCTGTAGCGATAATAACAGAAGATAAAACTTTCTCATAACGAAAATTACCTTATTTTCCGCCAATCAAATTTAGTTACTGATACTTTCAACCCAATCTTACAAGCCAGTGTCTGTGTTTTTATTCACTTTTTCTGTTTCACTTATTGGTCTAGAATTATTTTTGGAAACCTATCTTTTGAGCAGAACGCTACCGTGTTATAAAACTAGCGTTTTTTTTTCATTTGTCTCCTTCTATCTTTCGGAAACAGTCTGGCTAAAAAAAAATATACACATATACGGGAGCCATGAATTAGAGAAGAATCAGTAGAAAAAGAATAAGAAAAAAAGACATTAAACATATACCTAATATATTGTTAGAAGTTTATCAGTTTATAGGAAGATAATTTAAGGAGAAATAATTTTTTTCATCAGAAACCAAATTCTAATTGCTGCTAGGCTTCAATAAAGGAATACCAGAATTCACTTTCTTTTAATCTTGAACAAGCCAACTGTTATTTAATTATATTTTTTTTAGGCACTCTCAACTAAATTATATTTTAACAATTGAATATCGATAAAAAGATATATTTTTAGTTTTGAAAGTGATTGTAATTAGATTTATTTCTACTTACTGCAAACAAAAAATAGACATCTTGAGATTAGATCAGTATCACTGGACACTAGTTATTAAGGAACATTTGCCTTTCATTAATCGCGCTAAAGTCACGTTACCATTTTTTTATTTTATTTTTTGTTAGATTTTTGTTATTTTTTTTTTTTTAATTTTTTTTGGAGCAAACATAGGAGAAAAAAATAAAAATAACCCCCATAATAATTAACAAGATCCACTACATAAACTTAAATTTGATAGCAAATACAATTGTTGACATTTATACGCATTATTTGATTAAACCAAGAGCACAGTGTATAAGATGATGAAAGGATTTAAGCAAAAGCTTATTAAAAAATCAGGATCATCAAGCTCTAGTACAACTTCAAATGGAAGCAGTACACCAAACAAGCCAGAAAAAAAATCAACAACTACCACAAGTGCGAATAAAAAAGCAACAGCTTCTTCAATTTTGAGCACTCAGCAAGCCAAAAGCAAGCAAGGATTAAAAGATACAAGTTCAAGCATTTCTAAAGCTACTAGCAGCCGTCCAGGTCAAGAAACTAGTCCGATTTCTACGCCCACCACGCCCAAGCAAGTTTCAAAACCAGCAGATCATGGGGCCCAAAAATCTTTACAAAAGACTCCTGCTGACAGCGATGTTTCAATGGCAGATGTGACTCCTCAACAGCAAGTGCATTCTGCCTCTATAGATATACCCAGTATTAACAACTCACAACATACTTTCAACGCAGGAGCCAACATCAACCACGCTGTTCCCAGCAGCATTAGCATACCCAAACACACCTTAGCTCAGCAATCTAACAGTGCTGTTCTCGGTTCTGATCAATTAAACGCTGCTTCAAGTACGCCGCCCCAAGTTGGACTCCATGCTTCACCAAACACTGCTGCTTTTCCCCAGTCACATTCAAACATCAACGCCAGTTTCCCACAGTCCTCTTACCCTCCTATAGGCGCAATTATAGATTCCAATATTAGATCCCCATCGAGAAACTTGACTATGAGTTCAATCAAATCTAACAATAGCAACATTGCACCAGAACAAGAGCTTGTCAAGCTTCCAACCTTTGAGGATGTTATTAGAGGTGTAATTAAAACCAAGAAGACTCGAAGAACCCATTCTGGTGCACCAGGAACTGTTTCTGATGATGGCTACGCTAGACATGATATGGATGAAAGCGATGATGATATTCTACAAAGTGATCTGGTTATGAATCCAATAACAAACAAAAACATTGACAACATGATAGACAAAAAACCAGTGATCGTTAAGCTTTTTGTTGACAAGTTAGAGCAATGTAAAGTGATTTATGATTTTTCCAATCCTATAGCGAATTTGAATGGTAAGGAATCTAAGACCAAGACTCTGCAGGAATTAATTGAATTTGTAGTGAACTTCAGAATGACGTACCCTGAAGACATTTACTTCCATGTTGTTGATATGTTTAAGGTAAATCTGTTTAGATCTATACCACCATCTTTGAATCCGCAAGGTGAGATTTTTGATCCAGATGAAGATGAGCCTATAAATGAATTGTCATGGCCACATATGTCACTGATTTATGAATTTTTTTTGAGATTTATAGAAGGGCCTGATTTTAATCATACGAGTGCAAAACCTTATGTCAACCAAACTTTCATACTAAGGCTTTTGCAGCTATTTGACAGTGAAGATGTTAGAGAGCGGGATTCCTTGAAGACTACATTGCATAGAATATACGGTAAATTTTTGTCTTTGAGAGCTTTTATTAGAAAAAACATGGCTAACATTCTGTTGCAAATGATTTACGAAACTGAACACTTCAATGGTGTTGCAGAGTTATTGGAGATTCTCGGGTCAATCATCAATGGTTTTGCTTTGCCTTTAAAGGATGAACACAAGATATTCCTGATAAGAGTCCTGATTCCTTTGCATAAAGTCAGATGCTTATCGCTCTATCACCCGCAACTGGCTTACTGTATTGTTCAATTTTTGGAAAAGGAACCTTTAATGACAGAGGAAGTTATTATGGGACTGTTAAGATACTGGCCAAAAATCAATTCAACAAAGGAGATAATGTTTTTAAATGAAATTGAGGATATCTTTGAAATCATGGAAAATTCTGAGTTCACCAAGATTCAAATTCCACTTTGTGTTCAACTAACAAAATGTATCCAGTCTTCACATTTCCAAATCGCAGAAAGGGTGTTGACTTTCTGGAATAATGAATACTTTTTAAATCTGATAATTGAAAACTGCGATGTTGTTCTTCCTGTTCTGTTCCCTGCTTTATACGAACTAACCTGTCAGTTGGAGCTGGATAACGCAGCTAATATTCCAGACACTGCTCCCGATGACTCTATGGATATTGATGATGAAGGTGGTGCTCCTGTTGGAAAAATAAATGAATACGAAAAAAGAATCAATACGATGGAAAACATAAACAATCTGTTGATAAAAGATGAAGACCCCTTTGTACTTGTTGAGCAGGCGATCAATTCTGGGTCATGGAACAAAGCTATTCATGCCATGGCTTTCAAAGCTCTAAAAATCTTCTTGGATACCAATTATCAGATATATGAGCAATGCCAAAGAATGTATTTGGAACATTGCAAGAAAAACTTTATGATTTTGCAGAATGAAGAAGAAAATCAGCTGAAACAGGCCCATCTCGCTCATCCAGATAAAGTATTCTATCACAAATCCAATAAGTCCCTGAATGGTATTCAAGCTTCAATTGAGCTTAGAAATAAAATGAGGCACGACAATTGGGACAAGCTTAATGAAATTATAAAAAGACGGGAGCTGGAAAGGCAGAGGTGATACCTGTGGTCTGGAGCATATATATCAATATAAAACATGGTTTCTCAAAACTGAAACTGACTTTCTGCTTTTGTTGCACGTGCCGTCCTGACTGATCTTTCAGCTTTGTTACACGTGACACTAACTCCGTCACCCCCTTTCTTTTTAAACAGATGGTACATGAATAATTCTATTTAGTATAAAGCAAGCAGCCCAAAATATTGTTATTAGATTATCATGTATGGTATGGCAAAATAGGTGAAAAAGTGGTGTTTGCAAATAGCAGTCTGAAAATAATAAAATACTACATATAAAAAAAGATACAAAAAAATACCAAGGTATAAAAGGAACTCACCATTTAAAAAAAACAACTTTCTTCGATTGAAAAGTACAACTAGTTATCTTCTGTGTAATGTTTCGTTTTTTAATTCAGCCCAAACTATTTGGCCCTCAGCTAATAAGAAATTCACTGCGTTTGCGTGTACGCAGTTCTTCTTTGCTGCTGAAACCACAGCTTTTCAGTAAAAAACTTGCAGCACCAAGAAACAGAACACTCTCCTTATTTTCTGCTGTTTTTCTAGGTTTTGCTGCCTCCAGTCATATCCAAAACCTGGAAACAGTAAAGTCTGATGTGGGTTTAGAAGATAACGCTAAAGAAATCGCCGAATCAACGACTTCCAAATTGGTAGACTACGTTTCTGAAAACGGCACTACGGCCAGCAAAAATAAGCAAGAAAGACATGCTATCTACAGAAAAATAACCACAGGATCTTTGCTGGGGCTGGTTTCAGGAATCATTGTTGGCAAGGTGTCGCAAATATTGGTGATTGTTTCTTCAACCATCTTTATTTTCTTGGAAATTCTGAGATCTAGAGGCCTGCTTAGAAAACCAAGAACGGATTTATCTTCTTCGGGCTATTCCGGTGTCAAAAAAACAGGCTCAAAAATAGCAAACAAACTAGCCAATTCTGTTGATTATATCAACGAGAACCCTGCTTTAAGGCTATCCTTCTTAATTTCTTTCTTGATGTCAGCAACCGCCTAGTAAAAAAAAAAAAAAAAAGATACATTTCTTCAATTTTTTTACTTCATCATCCATTATTTCAATGCTTTCAGATCCGCTTTATGTACACTGTAGTATGCTTTATTTGATGATTTGCTCCTCACCAGCTGGCTTGTAGTGTAAAAACATGAAACGTTCAGTTACTGCACGTGGCATGCTCAGTGCCCTACAGTCACTGATTCAGATCATCTTATATTTGATATATTTTTAATATGTTATATGTTCAGTCTGCTCTATTAATAAATCAACCCTTCTGGATCCTCGAATTATAATATTGACTTATATATCTATACACTAAGTACTATAATTTTGTTCTTCTACTCATTGTAAGTTCTCCACAGACAATGGATGACAGGTATTCAGCCGTGTGTTGCAGTGTCTTATGTCCGATGGATTTTGTTTAGAATTTTTTAGAACTTTTTTTAAAAAAAAAAAAAAAAAATTCAGTAGCAGCTTCAAGTAATTTAAAATTCATGAACCAGTGTCCAAAAAGATCATTAAACACCCAACACACAAAGCAGCAAAGCGTAAGAAAAGCTACAAATATTGTTTGTCCTGTATCAAATTTTATTTGAAGCATAGAAACTTTATTTGACTTGTATCAAACTCTATTTATAGCATATAAAATACCACCTGCACGATACCAAACAGTATCTGAAGCTTATAACACTTGATTTGAAACCTACACGGAAAGATTTGTATATAAATGTCTTATTACAACAACAACAACAGGTCCCATAACGGCGCTAACACCGCTGCGGGCTCAAAGCTCCAGCTCCCAATGATGGGCAATCAAATGTTCCCCATGATGTCTATGCCAGGAGGCACATCAAAATCAACAGCAAAACCAAAAGTGACTCACATTGTCCAGAAACAGATGCCATTCAAAAGATTGGTTAACAAGCAAACGGATGGTATAGTGAAACCAAATCCAAAGAAACTGTATAAATTCAAATTTCAGGACAAGCTGTATAAAATGTACCAATTTGATCCCAGAGTTGATGCCAAGCAGTGTCCCTTCTACAACTACAAAAGACCAGACAGGCACGATCCAGACTGGTTTCTGGGTAACAAGGATCTAGGAGATGACGGTGTTTTAAGCGGCACTGCTTTCAATCTCAAAGATAACAGGCCAGGTTTAACAAAAGATGAATCAAACTATGGAGTTGATAGCCCCTGTCCATTTGGAAAGCACATATCTGGAAAGTCGTATAATAAACTTGTCTGTGCGCATTGGCTCAAGGGGCTTTGTAAAAAAAACGATCAATGTGAATATTTGCATGAATTTAACATGAGGAAGATGCAGGATTGTACGCACTACCAAGAACACGGATCGTGCAGTGGACTGTTATTGGGAGAAGAAGAGCACGTAAGTGAGCTTGAGGATGAAGATGAAAAAGTTAAGGAGATAGAGGAAGGTGATTATAGCGAGGAAGAAAAAGAAGCCAAGTTAAAGGAAATTGAAGACAAAAAACTTCATATACTAAAGAACCAGTTGAAAAGAAGAAAGGAGTGCTACTTGCAACACATTGACAAGGAAACAGGGTACATGTTATCTCCCTATCTTGGTACTGCGGGTGGTTTCACCTCTATAGGTCTTGGTAGCAAGAAAGATATTCCAGCTGAAACTAGCTTTATATTGTCACAACTGAATACCGCTGATATTGTCATAAATAAAAGACTTCTCAACACATACCCGCCACGGGAAGAGGATAAGCAGATGATTGACTATCTGTTGAGAGAGAAAAGAATCATTAAATGCAAGGTTAAAGTCAGAAACAAAAAAACAGATAAGCTGAAATACAAGTACAGATACAAGCAAGTGTGTGAATCCTACAAGCTTGGGTTCTGTTACATGGGTCCTTACTGTAAATTCAAGCATGTTCGCTGCAAACTTTGTCCCAGATATCTCAAAGGATTTTGTCCTAAGGGAGCAGACTGCACTGATGGTGAGCATATTCCATCACTGAACTACTCCGACATATCAGATAGACTGAAAATAAAGGAGGACAAAGATCTTTTGAGCAAATCCTCTGATGCGAAAGAGCAGGCAAGATTGATGGCCCTGATTAACGGGGAGTAAAAGATGCACGTGGTCTGTTTTATCTCTGGCAGTTGCCTGGGAAGAACCGCTGTTGACTGTGCAGCTTCAAAGAAACGTGTCAGATGGAGATCATAAGCGTCCACGATATATAGATACTGCATGTAAACGATATAGATACTGCATGTAAACAATATAGATACTATAGAGAAATGATGTAGATACGGCAGATAAACACTATAGATACTGCAGGTAAACAACATATATACTGCAGGTAAACACTATATAAAGAGTTCATAAGTAAAAAATTGTATGCCAGTCACTCAGGAACCATGCAGAAACAGTGCACTATTAAGCGAGAGTTCATCGATAAATCGTGCTGTGACACGTGACCTGACTTCGGAGTTAACAGCTTGTTTTCTTCTTGTAACAGCCAGCACTCAACTTTTCCCCGACACCAGCTAGCAGTAGAAGCTTGTCAGGCGTGATCTAGCTCTTGCACTGTTTTTACTGTGCTTCCCTATTACCCAATGAAGGGAGCTAAAAGTAAAAACGAAGCTGCCCTACTGCTCTGATTTTTATTACTGGCATCACCTGCGACATGTACGTCACGCCACCCAGTGTAGCTGTCCTGGAAACTTTTAGCTTCTCTCAGCGCATCCAGATTGTCCAAATCATGTGCTTGTAGAAGCTTTGCTCCCCAACCATTGCTAAGGAAGCCAGTGCTTTGTCTTTATAAATACTATTTTTATTCGCTACCATGTCTTTTTACTCGCTACCATGTCTTTTTACTCGCTACAAAATACGTTTATTTAATTCGCTACCATGTCTTTTTGTTCGCTACCAAATACGTTTTTCTCTGGCAATGACCGATCCCTTAAAAAAGTGTTGTTTACCCTTAAAAATTTTCCCCCATTTGGCCATTTTTTGCTGGCTATAAAAATAAAGGCTAAGTCAATTTAGAAACCTTTTTTCAACATTCAGCAAGATGAATTAATTCAACAATAGAAATCACATAATCAGTAACCAAAAACACTGTTTTATCAACACAAATTGTAAATTACTGTTTATTATTTAACGTCAACCACTTTCGCATTATATTGTTAACACACTAGCAAGTTATATATAACAAGGTAACCTGACAATAAAACACTCTTTACAGCACAATGAACAGAACATACTCACTAAGAACAGAAAGGGCACCAACAGCAGCCCAGCTACAAAACCCACCACCACCAAAGTCCACCACCAAATCAAAGTTTTTTGGAAGAGGAGGATTGGCCTACAATTTTAGAAAGTCAGCAGCAGGACAGTTTGGACCGGAATTGTCTAGAAAATTGAACCAGTTGATAAAGATCGAAAAGAATGTTTTGAGATCATTAGAACTAGTTTCCAACCAAAGAAAATCAGCAGCCAAACAATTGTCTTTGTGGGGCTTGGAAAACGATGATGATGTTTCCGACATTTCAGACAAGTTAGGGGTTTTGATTTATGAAATTTCTGAATTGGATGACCAGTTCATTGACAGATACGACCAATACAGATTGACTTTGAAGTCCATCAGAGATATTGAAAAATCTGTTCAGCCTTCAAGAGATAGAAAAGACAAAATCTCTGACAAGATTGCATACTTAAAGTACAAGGATCCAGAATCACCAAAATTGGAGATTTTGGAACAAGAAGCCATTAGAGCCGAAGCAGAGTCCTTAGTTGCTGAAGCACAGTTGTCAAACATCACCAGAAGCAAGTTGAGAGCTGCATTCAATTATCATTTTGATTCCATAATTGAACACTCTGAAAAATTGGCTTTGATTGCTGGTTACGGGAAAGCTATGTTGGAGTTGTTAGATGACACTCCTGTTGTTCCTGGTGAAACTAGACCTGCTTACGATGGATACGAGGCTTCTAAGCAAATCATTGTTGATGCTGAGCAAGCACTATCAAATTGGACTTTGGACACCGCACAAATTAAACCTACATTGTCTTTTGCTGGTTACGGTTATGAAGATGGTGAAGAAGAAGAAGAAGAGGAGCAAGAAGTTGGTGAAGAGGAATATGAAGAAAATGCTTAAAGGTTTCCTTTTTCTTCCATATATTTTAATTTATATTACAGAGAAAGTCAGCACTCCCAATGTAACATTCACCAAATTTGAAGCCTCTTTCATTATAAGCACATCGTTTTTTTTTAATAGCTATTAGATTGTTTTTTGTTGTTTTTGAATTAATATATATTCATATAATGTAAACATAATTAATTGTATTACAGCAACCGTAAACTGGAGTTGTAAAGGTTGGAAGTGTTGGTTTATTTGACTTACCCTCGCAACATTTGACAATGATGCGTTTAAAACTAATCACGTGATTCATGTTAAAAAAAAAAAAAATCAACTAATAAATCCTACTACTGTCAAAACACATTTCAAACTTTTAACATGTTTTTATAAACTTTCAACAACAACAAACAGCTAGGCAAAGTTGCAAAAATTTGGTAGACCAAAGCGTTTTCTGCTAGCTTGTTTTAAAAATTTTGAATGTCACAACCTGATTTTTCTGCTGTTGACTATGACAAAGCTGTTTCTAGCTACACTGCTGAGTTAAACGATATTTTGAAAACTAAACTACCTGCAGTAGCCAATACTGCAGGATTGATAGAAATAGTAAATCAGATGAAAGATTTGAAAGTAAAATGCAAGGATTCTTTGGTTGATATTATAAACAAAAAGCTGATTCCAAACTATGAGGATTTTCAAAGAACTACTGAACTTCAAAAAACTACAATTGGTTTGAATTACACTAAATATCACCAGCAAGTGAAATTAAATCACTTGGCTCCGAAATATGAAAATTTGCAACATTTCAAGGAAGTCATCGTTTTAAATAAAAGCCAAGAGCATCAGTTTGACCTGATAAAGAAATATATTCAAGTTCTTTATAACCTTAAACCATTACTTATAGACTTGACTAAGAACTTTAGTTTACTAAAGAAAAAATTGAACTACGAAATTTTTTCTTTCAAAAGCGCTTCTAAAATGGACAGCGATCTATTGATACCTGAATTTTCCATTATCTTCAAAACTTGTGAAATCTATAATTCTCTAGACACAGAAGTCAAGAAAATTTTTCCAGACCTAAATAAATACGATGTTTTAGCTACCCAGTTTAGTAAAAAAATACTGACATCTGTTGATATCCCTGATGAGGCTGTTAATATTGTAAACAGTGCACATAACTTGCTCTTAGAAGCTATATCGACTATGTTTATAGAATCGTCAAAAAATTTAGAGCAAAACAACAAAATATTCAAAAAGACAAGTATAAAGTACGCTGAGGTTCTAGACATATCACTTAAAGCTTTCCCACTATTAAATGAAAACGAAACTGGTGTAAGGCAATATACAACCTACATTCAGTCTATAATTTCAGATGCAGCTAGAGATATTATCACCTTTGAGACAAAAACAGGTAAAAATAATACATCCTTATTTAAACTTTTGAAAGTTTCAAGTGCTATTATAAACACCCACATTGACATTTTATCAAACTACTACACAGATAGATCTTGGTTGCTAAAAGTTATGGATGGTATATTGTCCGAGATTGATGTTCAGAGCAGTCTGATTATAGATATAGAGCTGGATGCTTTAATAAGAGAAGTTATTTCTTCTTCAAAAGATGTTTTATCACTCTGCAAGCAGGATTTTGTTGAAGCATCCTCCATAGAGACTTTTCTAAACAGATTTTTTGACATAATTGCTGTCTGGAATATGTTTGAAAAATTTTTTATTTTAAAGTACACTTCTTTCACTGACAAAGAAGAAGATGGGATGTTAAATAAACCTTTATGTTTGTCTGAATGTAGTGTTAATCTGAAGATAAAGGAGATCCTGGATGGTGATAACTTCAAAGACCTGTTGAAGGAAAACATTAATTTAAACATAAAGAAGCTTTTTAACATGGAAAAAATTCCTGACATCAACAGGTACATCGACTCCTTCCAAAAAGTCGAACTTGTTCAAAATGAAGACGACTATCCAGTGTCGTCAATTTTAGATGATTTTTCAATCATCTTTAAAAAGTACCTGATTTTGTTTATAAACACAGGGAATTATCAGATTTTTGACGAATTTTTAAAAAATATTTGTCGAAACGATTTTATAAACCAGGGATTCATTAAAATAGTTTTAAATAAGCTGGGTAAACTATCGATTTTGACTACAAATTTGTGTCAATATCTGGATTCAGAACAGTTGAATTTGGTACAGCAAATAAACAGTGGCAATAAGGCGCTCCTTGAACAAAATTCTGCTGCTGCAGGAAAGAGTATGTTTAATTTGCAGCAATACACTGCTAATATATTTCAGCAGCAACAGCAGCAGGCTGTGAAGTTGGGAAAGGATCTGATAAGCAGCGCTAAACAACAAAGTGCTTTTGTCATCAGTAACAATCTGACAGATGATGTGAACATGAAGAATTTCCATGTTCTTTTGATCTATATGAATACCATATCTGCTTTGAAAACAATCTTATCTCAGCTTTTGGTTGAAGAACTGCTAGAACCTGAATACAACCCAAATGATGAATTGAAAGCTAGCAAATCCATAATTGATTCTACTTTTATGTTTGCTGACAACGTCAAAGTGATCCAAAAAGATATAACCACTATTGTTGATTCAACAAACGTGTATATTGGAAAAATCATAGATACATACACCTCAAAAGTCTTTAACATTGGAATCAAAAACAATATTTTTGAATTCAGCAAAAAAATGCTCAATTCAGAGGCTGACAAACCGCTTGACATAAGCCAGAGCTCAAATGCTATGCCTTCACTGTCTGCACTTGGAAAACATGCAATCGGATTTAACTTTACGTATGTTTGCAGCTCAGACGACTTGTCTGATTTATCGAATCTTTCTGAATATATTAAAAAGATCGAACTGCTGCTCCAGCCCTACGAAAATGTTATGTTGCCGAGTGTTTACTACTCTTTTAAAGTGAAGATATGTGAATTTGTGAATGATTCAGTTCTCATCAAAAAGTTTTTCAAAATTTCAAAAATTAACCAATTCGGGATAATAAAGCTAGAAAAAGAAATAAACTCCATAGTGAAAGTACTGTCATTAGATAGACAGCGAGATTTGATAGACTATTCATTGAAAATGAAATTTGAAAAAATCCTACAGATTATTGAGATACTGAATTTCGATAAGTCCGATTTTGACGTCATTGAGCTGGACACAGAAGATAGTGAGATAGATGAAAATTATGACGTATCCTACAAATACGTTTTGAAGGAAGAGTTGCAGTCGTCAATGGACTGGCTTGTGACTCCCGAAGAGATCAATCGGATCAGAATGATGCTTGTTTAGACGCTTTTAGGTGTACTGTAAATGGAATTCAGCTTGCTGTTGATCTGCTTTATTTTGATATTTGCTGCTATGTGTTCTGGTCACGTTACACTTTATCTTCAGACAAGTAGTTTAGTGGGCAGTGCACATCCTCACGGATTATGCAGGTTGGTGTTACTCTTGTGATATATATTTATCCTTTTTACTGCATATTCTGCTCTCAGTTTAACTGGAAGTAAAACAACAATATTCAGCAAGTAAAACAACAATCTTTAGTAAGCAAAACAACAATCTTCAGCAAGTAAAACATATGTTGCTTGTGGTCTTGTCACGTGAGTGCACCCCAACACACATCCACTTTCTCCACCAGGTACATTCATAAAGCAATATTTTTAGCGCTAAAAAACAGTCAATCTAGAATTAACGTGTTTTTATGTCATATCTATATTTTAAAGCCCCATTTTTAACCTTTTTAATCTGATTTTCCTGCTGGGCAATCATCTTATCTGGCTGTGACATGCTACTATGCAAAACAACGCGGAGATAACAGAACTTTATTTGCTTAATCTTATTTATTTTTTTTAAAAAAAATAAATTAAAAAGAAATTTTTTCTTTTGACGGATTTTGAGTAAACAATCAAAACAAATACCAAACGCAACCACATCATCTAGCACACACAACTTTCTTCAAAGCAAATCTATCCAGGACACAGTTTGTGTAAAATAACATTTCTGTATACAGCAGCAGCATAGTCGGTTATATTTTTTTTGTTTTGAAAGCACCAACGTTTGGTTTGGGTCATAGAGTGAAGCACGCTAAATATTGACCTATTCCCCCTGAACTGGTGTTATATTCTGTTAATACAAAGATCCAAGTCTCAAAATGGAATATATCGATGAAGAAGGCAAAAACAACGCAAAAGGAGTTTCCAAAGACGAAACACAGGAAAACGCAAATGAAAATACAGCAAAACCTAATGCTACAGAGCCGTTCAGAGGAAGACGTGACTCAACATCAATGCTATTAACAGCAGCCCTGGGCGATTTCGACAACATCAATAGTCTAAGGCAATCCAGGCTTTCTTTGAGCATGTTTGATGAAGACCCATCTGTCAGAGAATCATTAAGAACGTTTTCAAATACCAATCCCGAAAACAGCGGATCTACAGCAGGACAGCTTCTTAGTAGGAGTCATCCTCTAGATAGTTCTATACCAGAAGGCTCTTGTGACGGAGATCTTGGCAATAAATCATTTCTTCTAAATCAGGAAGCACGAACCAGAAGATTTTCGAACAAAAACATGATGAGAAGGTCCAGTTTTTTGAGGGATTCAATTGATCTCAATGCGGAACTAATGATGGGACCATTCACCAACAAGTCTAGTAAAGAAACCACAGGTGAGCCAAAAGTTCACCACAATGAAGACGATTTTCTGAAATTTAACATACCTGAGCTTAATAAGAATCTTCCAGCGAGTGTGTCGCCATATATGGGGCCTTCCCAGCACAAACCCTCACTCGCTTTCAGCAACCGAAAATTTAGTTTTGGTGGCCTTATGAGTGCCCAGAAGGATAGCATCAGCGGTGATGGTGCGATGGATTCTTTTCTAGGATTAAACGGAAAAGATGATGATATATTTTTAGCACAACGAAGAAACTCAAGTTTATCTATTATGATGAGACCAAATATTATTGGGATGGACAAATACAAGAGCTTTCAAAATGAAAACGCTATAAGTGACGGAGATGAGGACGACTATGTTGACTCAAAGAACGAAGATATAAACACACACAATCAGACACCAACTACCAGTCTGGGGAAATCTCTGAATAAAGCAACTCCAGCGGTTAGGTCGCTTAGTCAACAAATGGTTTTGAGCAACGAAGCGACTGGGGGGAAATATGGTGCACCAACTTTAACTACGCCTGTTATGTTAATCAAAAACCAGCATCCCCCTTCTACTCTAAACCCATCTTCTGTGAAGGATAATACAATTTTGGAGAGCACAAAGAAAGTGAGTATGCCGAACACCCTTCATCCACCAGATTCGGATATTTCAGCATATGCAAGACTGGATTTTGCAGACTCTACTTTCTATGTTCAAACTTTGAAAGTGACTTTGGGTAGAAAACCAAACACTAATGATCCTTCACAAACCGGTGTTGTAACTGCACAGCAAGTTAATGATTCAAATAAAGACAACGTTGATGTGAATTTAGGTTCTTCGAAAAATATTTCGAGAAAGCATGCTCAGATCTATTATAACTTTGCAAATGAAAAATTTGAGATGACCGTATTGGGGAAGAACGGAGCATTTGTGAATGATGAATTCATCGGTAAGAACGTCACCGTGGGATTGAGTAATGACACTAAGATTCAAATTGCCAACATTCCTTTTATCTTTGTCCAGGATGCTTCTTCCATAAGCGAGTATGGAAATACTGATAGATTTAAAACAAAGGAAGAAATCGATAATGAGAATAATATTAAAAGAGAAAATGAAATAAAGGCTCTTAATGAAAAGAAAAAAGAATCATTAAAGAAAAAGAGAGAAGAAAAAGCAGCATTAGAAATGCTAGCCAAGCAGCAGCAGTTGCATATAAAGGGTCAGAAGCAACAACAAGAGAAGTTAGACCAGCAAAAAGAAAAGTCTATGAAAAAATCTATTCAATCCACCATGACAGTGTTAACCCCTAAAGAAACAACTCCCAAGAGATTCAAAAAGAAAGAATACCTTCCAGAAGAGATTCCTCTTGAATACAGGGAAAAGCCAAATATACCCTACAACACAATGATTCTGAATGTCTTCAAGAAATTTACGAAAGCTGATGGTCAAACAATGAGTTTGAGTAATATCTACGATGTGATGAAAGAGTTGTATCCTTATTATGAATATTGCAGCAAAGGATGGCAAAGCTCTGTTAGGCATGCTCTTCAAACTAACAAAACATTCACTAGGGGCCCCAAGGAAGGTAAAAGTTGGTTATGGATGGTTGATACGAATTATTTAAAGGAGAAGGAACTTGAAGAAAAAAGGCTTATTGAAGAGAAGAAAAAGGCTGAGGAAGCGAACAGAGAAGCCAAAAGAAAGTTCTTTCAAAGGCTGCCACAGGCTGTTAACCACAAGGAATCGCAGGACGCCAAGCAAAAGAGAACTCTTATTTATCTACAGAAACAGCTGATGATCCTGACTACTGACAGACAAGGTTTAGATAAGGAAACTATCTCTCAAGTTCTAACCAAAGCATTGGCTTCCACTATTCAGAAAGTCAATGAAGTTTCCAAAAAGATTGGTATGACAAAACATCCACTAGGGTTTCTTATGGACAAAAATCCCCAGCAGCTGAACTTTATTCTTGCTGCTGCCTGTAACGCATCTTTGAAAGATGTTACCGGTGGTACTTATAGTCAAATTGTGAAATTGCCAACTCCTCAGGAATTAGCCAGAGATTTAGACGAGGCTAAAAAAGATTACTTTGCCACTACTGGTAAAGTATGGGAACAGCCAAAGGACATTAAACCACCTATAAAAAAGCTAACTTTGAAACAACAACGTTTGAAGGAGGCTCAGCTTAAGGCAGACGCCGCTGAAGCTGCTTTAAAGAAGGCTCAGGAACTGAAGCTGGTTGCTGCTTCTAATTCAAACAAAGGTATTTTAGAATCAAAAAGTTCTGAAATAAAAAAAGAAGATTCATTCTCCAAGGTTAAAGATGATAATGTTAAAAGGATTGATTTGACAAGAGAAAGGGAATCTGAAAAATATGATAGCGAAAGAAAAAGCATACCAAGCTTTGTTACCATGAAAAAGAATAGCAGCAATGAATCATTGGCAAATTCTTCCGGTAAATTAGCTGTTAAAAGTGAATCTCCTGTTGCTATCTCTGCTCTTGTCAGTGAAAATCCTAATAGAGAGTCGATTAAAAGAAAGGCTGAATCTGAGCCTGAAACAAGTATCAAGAAGGCCAAGGTTGATCCCAAAGGATCTATTGGTAAGAATATCAAAAAACCTATAGGCCCAACCACCACTATTATCAATCTTCAACCAAATATGAAGAATACAAGTGTTTCATATTCTGGAGAGCAAATAACAACAACAGGAACGCTCTCTAAAAAGCCCGTTTTTGCAAGTGCTAAAAAGACTTCCACTGCGGTTAAAAGTAATGTGTACAGGCCAAGTTCTGTTAACTTTGATCCTAGCTCTTTGTCCAAGTTTTTTCAAGCAAAGAATCAGGCAAGATCTGCTAACACAAATTCTTCAAAGTCTGCACCAAATGAACCTCTCCCTCCTAAACCTGTTCCAGCTGTTAAAAAAGAAGTATTAAAAGATGAAGTTGAAAGCAGTGATGAGGATACTAGTTCAAGCGATGGTGAAAGCGATAGCAGTGACGGTTCAGACAGTAGTGATGATGATGACGATGATGATGACAGCTCCGATGACGATAGTTCTGATGACGATGATAAAAGTAAGCAAATCCTTGAACCTGAAAAGCCACTTACTCAAGTCAAAGAAACAGTCACTGAAAATGCAGGTAATGAAATTCCTGAAACCAAAAAAACTGTTGTTGAAGAAGAAAGCAAAAAAAATCCACCTGCCAATGAGCCAATTGCTGTGGAAGAAACCTTGGACTCAGGAGCTGCCAAAGAACCAACACAAAGCGTTATTTAAACTCAACAGGTTCTTCAAACAATTAGCATGTAACTTTATTCCAAATCTTAATCAATATGGCCCATTATGTTTTTGCTTTTACATAGTAATAACTGGGTAAATTAATTAGTTCAATATATATAACAAAATCAGTCGGTCATACCTAATAGCCATATGGTTAAGTATCAGTGCTATATTTATCTTTATTTCTCTAACCTATAACATTATTAAATGATTTTTCTTTCTCCTTGATCTCCCAGAAAATCTTATCAACATCATGATTACCATGGTAGATCCATCCGTTTTCAGTCACATGGTATAAATTGATTGAACCACCTGAATAAGCGTCTCTATGGGCAGCAGCTAAAATGGATCTCTTTCCGAGATACAAAGCCTCTTCTACTGTTAGGTCCCACTTATAATTACTATCCAAAACACCATATGCGAAAGTTTGACCTGACCCAACACAAAATAGATCTCCTTTTAATCTTGTACCATCAGAATCGACATAGTATATAGAAGGTCCTTCCTTCTTTGTATAACCACAAACCATGGTACCCATAGAAAGACCGGCTCCCTTGTATTCGTAAACAAGATTCCCTAATATTTTGGAAGCTGCTGCTACTGAAATTCTTTCTTTATTTCTTAATTCATATAATCTACATTGAGATCCTAGCCACGTTTCCCAATATTGACAATCAGCAGCACCACCTGCTAGCGTACCTAGCAAAAAAGGGTTGATTCTTATAACTTTATTAACAGTTTGAGAGGCGATCCATTGGCCAGCAGTAGCTCTGGAATCAACAGCTACAATAATACCACCCTGAAATCTAAAAGCTAATGTTGTGGTACCGTGCGCAATCTTGATAGCACAGTCCGGGTTTTTAGAATCATCAGTGTGTGCTCTTAAGAATTCTGATGGGTTGGATACTGGTGCCATTTCAATAGTAGGTGCAAGTTGTTGATATTTTTTGTTTGGAGCCAAGTGGTCCATAGATTGAACACCTCCGCCAAAAGATTCTTTGGCTAAAATGTTTTCAGAGCTTTGTAAACTATCAGCAAAATTTGATAACATTTTGATTTCGGATTGATGTTTATTTTTGGTTTTATATTTAATACTTTTGAGTTTATTTCTTATATATTCTGTTTCCAGAGTTGTTTTATTATCTTATTCGCCACCCAATTGTTGGTGTGAAACAAAATTTAAAAAAAAAAAAAACTTGAAAATCATCACGTGCATGCAGCTACGTTTTTTTTTATTACATATTTTTTTAATATTTTTATCTCCATTAGGACTTTAAAAAATGTTTTAAAAAATTTCTGCCAAGGTTAATTTTTTTAATTGAAACTTTTTTTTTCTTCTGCCTAAAATAAAATAAATATAATAAAACAATTTAAAAAAAAAGAAAAGAAAAAAGTTGTGTGTTCACGTGCAAAATGGTATAATTTTCAGTATACCTGTCTAACATATACCTGATGCATTGAAAATTTTGAACAATGTGATTATGAAACACTATAGTACATTTTAAATTGGTTTAAAAAAACGAAAGAGAATAAAAGATTCCCGTGCAAACATCCATACACAGATACACAACTAAAAATGTCTACTGCTGCTAAATCCCAAAATGTTATGAGAGACTTAAAGATCGAAAAGTTGGTCTTAAACATCTCCGTCGGTGAATCTGGTGACAGATTAACCAGAGCCTCCAAGGTTTTAGAACAATTATCTGGTCAAACTCCAGTTACCTCTAAGGCTAGATACACCGTCAGAACTTTCGGTATCAGAAGAAACGAAAAGATTGCTGTTCACGTCACCATCAGAGGTCCAAAGGCTGATGAAATCTTAGAAAGAGGTTTGAAGGTCAAGGAATACCAATTGAGAACCAGAAACTTCTCTGCTACTGGTAACTTCGGTTTCGGTATCCAAGAACACATTGACTTAGGTATCAAGTACGACCCATCCATTGGTATTTACGGTATGGACTTCTTCGTTGTCATGGGTAGACCAGGTAACAGAGTTGCCAGAAGAAAGAGATGTAGAGGTAGAGTTGGTAACCAACACAAGGTTTCCAAGGAAGACACCATCCAATGGTTCAAGCAAAAGTTCGATGCTGATGTTTTGGACAAATAAATTATTTAACGCAAAGGTAAAAAGCTATTTTTATATACTCAACGATATTAAGTAAATTTCATTACATTTTGTTTTAACTAATCATTTTTATTTGATCTAAATAGCCTTAAAAGTTCTGGACGGCTGTTTTACAATATTCGGCCTACGTGTGCCAACCACACGAAGTCGTGCTTGCTAAAAATGCATAGACACAGGAGGTAACCTTCCAAAATGACTGTATACAGTCATGGCTGTTTTGATAAAGTGCAACAATTGACAAGTTATATTATAGAACTTGCTGAAATGAGCTTTGATAATTCATTAAATAATCTTTGTCACTTCTTTTAGCAATCTGTTCTAAATTATGGACCTTCTAAATTAGTTAATGCTATTTATTAATGAAAGATTAGTTACAGTAGCATACAAAATCAGATCGCACAGGAAACATATTAAATATTGCTTCGTCGGATTTAAGAAACAAGCTCTGTTTTTTTTTTTTTTTTTTTCAAAAAATTTTTTTTCTTTAATTATGATAAATGAGATGAGTAAATCGATCATCAAATCAGATTACTATTAGCAGCATATATATAAACAACTACATATGTTCCCCAGAGTTCTATAGTTTCAAGTGCAAGAATGAGTGATGATACTGGTGATAACTTGGTTGTAAAAAATGATGAAGTGTCTAAAACTGAAGCAGCTTCAGTTGAAAGTGACATGCCTTCTGAACCACCAGCAGGTTTAAGCAACAAAGAGTTGAAAGAATGGAAAAAGAAAGAGAAGGCAGCAAAAAGATTAGCCAAAAAGGCTCAGCAAACAGGGCAAACTGTTGAAGAAAAAGAAAAAGAAGCTATAATGTTAAAAGAAAAAAAACAGCAGCAAAAGTTACAGCAGATACAGCAAGAGAAGATTAGATTGCAAAAGCTGAAGATTAAACAGGAACAGGAAGCTATCGCTAAAAAGAAGAAGCTTGAGGCCCAAAAGCAAAAGATGCTAAATAGTTCACAAAAATCAAATTTATTTGGTCATTTAGAAACAGCTCAAGAGAGAAAGTCGTCATTATTAGCATTGGCTTCTGTCATCAGCTCCTCCAACTTTGGTAAAATCACCGCACAAGGTTTGGCACTTCCATCCTTAACTTACCTATCTGATAAAAATATTAAAGGCTCAGGCAGTTTTAATGGCAATGAACCGCTAGAGTTGAACGAAATTACAAGTTCGACCGATTATTTGGTTAATATGTCAACTATATTGCCAGCTTCGGTTAAACAAGATTTAGATGCGCATACCAATGAACTTTCTTCTCAGATTAAAGATCTAATTATTGCACAAGATTTAATCCACCCTTCTGTTTTGAAGTTGACAGGTTCCTATGCCAATTATAACATTGTCGGTTCTACACCACGTTGCTTGGCTCTGATTGATGCCTTCAAGGAACTGGTATTGGATTATAAAACACCTCCAGGAGGTGCATTGAACAGAAGTCTAACACAATATTTGTCCCATCAAATTAATTTTTTGATAAAGTCAAGACCCTTGTCAGTCTCTATGGGTAATTTCATAAGATGGTTTAAACAACGAATTTCTGTTTTAGGTATTTCAGCTGAGAAAAATAACGAAAAATCAAACATTTCCAGCTCTTTGAAAAAAAAGAAATCTGAAAAGGAATTGAAACTAGAGCTGATAGAGGACATGGAAGCCTTTAAAAATGAAAAAATATTGTTGGCCCAACAGGTGATTGTAAACACCGCTGGTCAGCATATTCCAGACGGTGGTTGTGTTATAACTTATGGCTACTCACAAGTGTTGTTTGAGCTGTTCAAGCATGCCAAATTAACAGAGAAGAAAAACTTCAAAATAATTGTTATTGACTCCAGACCATTATTTGAAGGAAAAAGATTTGTCGAAGACTTGCAAGAACTAGGTTTTACAGATGTAATATATTCTTTGATTACATCAGTTGGTTATATTTTTGATACCATGAATATTGATTGTGTTCTGTTGGGAGCTCATTCTATCCTTTCTAACGGTTTCCTGAATAGTAGAGTGGGCTCTGCATCTTTAGCTATGACTGCTAAATATCATAATATATCAGTTATTGTTTGCTGTGAAGGTTTGAAGTTTACAAACAGAGTGCAATTGGATTCCTTGACATTTAATGAGTTGGCAGATCCTAATGATTTGATTGGCAGATCTGATGAAGAAAGCATTTCTTTGTCAGCACCTACTTCTTCAGATGGTCATGTATTAGACGATGTTAATTTTGTGGATAATAATACCCAAGTTGGTGTATGCAAGAATCTTTACAGAAATAATCTGTTGGAGCAATTTATAGTAGAAAGAAAGCATCATCTGAAGGAACAAGAATTAAAAAAGGAAGAGTTGAACAAATTAAACGAAAAAGAAAACGGAAAGGGTTCTAATCAACAAAACACTGGCTCTTCTAACAATGCCAAGTCCTCTCAGCAACACGGTTCAGCTTCAGCAGGTAATGGAAATAGCTCTCAATCTGACTTGAAGGCGAAGAGTAAAAAAACAAAGAAAACAAAGGATATTAGCAATTGGGAGAATAATCCAAGTTTGAATATTTTCAATATCATGTATGATTTGACTCCTCCTAACTACATTTCCAAAATTATAACTGAATACGGTGCTTTGCCTCCTCAGTCTGTTCCGGTTATATTGAGAGATTATATCAAATAGTTCATACCATATATAAGTAAATAAATTATCAATATAAATCCATTTAAACTCAGCGCATATAATTGTTAATATGTCATTTAAACTCAACGCATATAAATGTTAATATTTCAGTTGCATCACGTGCAAATTGTGGATTTTCATTAAATCCACGGCAATAATAAAAAGTTCGAAACAATTTTACTTGAAAACAAGTAGAATAAAACACAACAATTCCCATGATCAACCACCAATAAAAGATCACTTTACTTGACCTGTTTTTATTTGAGAATTGCTCTTTTTTAGTAAATAATTCTATTTTTTTTTAGTTAAGAATTCATATTTTCCTGAGCTTTATTTAAAAGGTAAACCTAAACGATCTCTGAAAATCAAAAATAGTTCAAAGAAACCACACTGTTGTCAGACATAATATTTCGTTCTTCAATATTGAGTTAAATATTTGTGCTTACTCTGTTTTTACCTATAGCTTTTCTATTGTTAGATTTAACTTTTTCAAATATTAAACTTTTCTGTTAGTAAAAGTTTCTATTCTTTCTACCAAGCTAATATAACAAGAACTAATCACAAACATGTCGAGTTTTTTAAATCTTTTTGATAACAAGCCAAAAATTAGTAAAACAACCAGCTCAGTGCAGTTACGTGAAACCCCAAAAAATTCAGTTTCTCCACTTTTTACGAAAAGTAAATCTCAGACAAACGTTGTTAACGGAATCTATAGAACTGTTAGGCCTGTTAGATCAAGAACTGGGCAGGATGATAGAAATGGTGCCAAACCTAATTTGATGGCATATAAAAGTAATGACAATAAAATGTTTGTATCGCCTACAACTAGTAGACAAAGTGAACTAAACAGTTTTTCCAATGAGGGAAACGAGATTAACAACATAAGCAGTGTGGATGATTTGATTACCAATATTCATCACAGTAACAGTGATGTTGTCTACTACAGAAGGTTTTCAAGTTCAGAAGATGAGATTGAACTAAAAAATCAATCACAAAATAATCCATATGTTGATGAATTTGATGATGACTTAGAAGAAAACAATGATGAAGTACTTGTTGACATATTGCCATCCTTTCAATTTTACGATTCGCTGGTAAAGTTTTTACCACAGGATACAGTAGATGATGATGTTCCCCGACTCACAAACAATAATAATTCTCAGACACTTTTAGAAAGAGAAATTGATGATGATGGCGATGGTATGAATCCACCAGAGTATTACCCTAACCCTTCAATGCAATCAACAGCAGCGCAGCAGCGCTCACAATCAGGAGCTAACAATGGTCTAGCTTCAGCATTTCGTTATGAGGTTGATAAGCTGTACAAACTTCCTCATAAAATTACAAACAATATTGAGATTAAAATTGTTCTAACAAAAACACCAGTTGAACCAAATACTATTTCAGAAAAAGAAAATTTGTTGAGAGAATTTTCTTCAGGCGAGATGATTAATGGGTATGTTACAATACTCAATAAATCAACGAGACCTATAAAATTTGAGGGATTCTATGTTTCTTTGGAAGGACTAATAAACTTGAGTAATATAAAGGGGAAAAATACAACTACTATGAGGTTTTTAAAAACGCATGATTTATCTGCCAGTTGGTCATATGCTCAGGTTGAGCTTGCTTCAGGTGTCAACTATGATGCTACTGTGATAGATGAAACAGATAATTCAAGACTGGGGTTGCCAAATAGCAAGGTACTAAAACCAAAATTAAAATATAAAAAGTACTTTTGCTTTAAATTACCCAAAGAAATGTTGGACAGTAATTGCAAACATCAGATTCCACATCACTTAGCCCTCCCTCCAAGTTTTGGATTGGATAGAGCAAAACCTGAGAATCGTTTCATTGAAATGAATAATGTTTTAGGTTATGGCCATACTGGATTGAAAGGTTCAGCTATTCTTTGTCCTGATTTGGCTTCTTATGACGATTTTGTTGCACCATGTTTAAAAAAGAATATAAAGGGCAATAAGCTCAACAACAAATTGAAGCATGGTTTTTTAAATGAAGGATCGAATATTAATTACACAATAAGTTGTAAGCTTATAATGAAAAATGAAACTACAAATACACCTTATGTTCTTAACGACACGGTCCATAGTGTAAGGATTATTCCAAATACTCTATCCACAAATAGCAAATACAGATACCTCAATGGTAAATCTTCTTTAGTCAACCATGAAAAGGTCAAGCAATCATTATTTGACTTGAATGCAAGAGCTATAAAGAGGGTTGATCAGCTGGAAACTTTATTACAAAAATTGGAGCACTGGAAAGATGATACGATTTTTAATAAAGAAGACTTGACTTCTCATTTGTCAGATATTTTTGAGAAAAAACAGGATCAGGAGCAGAGTAAAAATCATGGTGATTATTTAACGGCAACAAATAAATTGTTAAAAAAACAATCTTTTGCAAACACTGTTATTCCAACATATTCTAATTTGGCAGAACAAGAAATTTTTTCTACCTTACCACAACTTCCTGATACTTTCAGTGAAAGTTTCACATTTCATAGTGATTTTAAAAAGGGGCCAATATCATCATTTGAGAAAATTAACAGCTTTTTTGGAAACGGAAATCAAAATTCATCAAGCTCCTTTAGTAGCTTAGAGTCTGCCTCTAACGCCAAATCAGACATGAAAGTTCTTGTTGAGACGAAATTGGATAAAGATTTTAAAGCTCTCCCATATCATAGATCTAAATACATTACCTGTCACAATAAGATAGAAAATAAAAATAAGGCAGACAAGAAGGTATGGGTTAATGAAGTGATTTCGCAGCTACCATTAGCACCGATAGATTATGAATTAACAAGTTTACCGCTCAAAATAACTGCCCAAAATCACCACGGCTTACCACCAAAACTTAAGGCTGTCAAAACAACATTGCACGCATATACTGCCTACACACAAAGATCTTGTCCAATACTTTTGGATTCATCTTTATGTTTACAACAACGTAAAATACTAGATCAGATAGTTTTTAATAGTAAAGAAAGTTCTAAAAAAATTCAAACATTAAAACAAAAATTCACTCAATATGAAGAGAGACTGAAAAGATTAATAGAGAAGTTCCAACTAGATGAAAGATTTTTGAAGTTTGAAACATTTATTGACCCCTTATTAATATCCGATCTCGAAGCTTTGGCGACCTTGAAGATTGAAGAATTTGAGATGGCTAATGTGTTCAAAGATACTGTTATTCCTCCAGAACACTTACTGAAATGGGTTTCTATCTCTGATGATAAAATTCAGTGCGAATTAGATGTCAACTTAAATTACAGGGACGATTTAATGCTTGCAATCTTGCCAACATTTGACACTTGTTTGATTTCAAGATTCTATCACTTGCAAGTTGAGTGTGAGTTTTCAAACAGCCAAACTGCCACATTAAAAGTTCCTGTTGATGTTAAACACTTTAAATAGGAACTCATATTTTTACAAAATAAATATAAATTGTGTTATTTTCACGCTAACCTAATCATCTTTTCGTCACAGAATTAAATTTCGCTCCGTTTTTTTTTTTTAAAAAAAAAGTATGACGGTTGTGTTTACCCCAAACTGAAAACTTATATCTCAAATACTTCCTTTAGTTTATATCTATGTGAGTCAGTTTATTTATTCTTCAGTAACTTTTCAATAATTTAACGGGAGATTCTAATCATTAAGAGCCAGCACCCATTCAACTGCTAGGGAATATTTTTTCTTATTTTTTTTCTAAGTGGGTATTTGCATCGGAAATACGGTTCTGTTTAATCAAAACATTCTTTTTTGTTTAAAAATCCAGCAAATAAAAATTGAAGTAAATTTGCTCCAGAAAAACTTGGAGCTTCAATTTTATTAAATAGAATTTATATAAAACTCATAGGAACTAAAAATAGGCAAATCGTTACTTGCTAGCCTTAATATGAGTGCGTTAATATTTTAAACTATATACCCTTGTATTTTAAAAAACAGGCTATATTGACTTAAAAGTGAATATTGTTTAAATCTTTTTTTTAAAAAAAAAAAGATCACTTGCATTCAGGCATCTGATGTGCATTTTAATAAAGCCTTAAGTTCAGCTCTTTCCGTATTGATTTGTATTTTTAAAGCAAGCAAGCTTGGTCTACAAAATGATTTTTTTTAATTCTAATTTAACCAAAAAAAAATTATGACTCATTTAAAAATGCAAATTGGAATTAAATAAACCCTCTTCTCCTTAATGGACCCTGTTTTTTTTTTTAACAAATCCTTGAAGGTAAACGCGTTTGCACAAAGAAAATAGTTCAGGTTTATGCAAAGACCCCCCTCTTTACTGAACTTAATTCTTTTAAATCTGCATCTTTTCTAAAAAGTGTTTTTTTTTTTTTTTGGCGCCTAATTTAATTAAAAGCTTTTTAAGCCAAAACTTAATTTTTGTTTACTATTACCTAATTGAACTCCTATTTGTTGCGGAACTCGTTAAAACCTTATTTAAATGAAAAATGTGAGTCACAATCACTAGTAGTAAACAAGCAACTATCACTATTGCTCGTAATAAAAACATTATGAGTATATATGACAACTAGTGAGTTTCCCCAATAGAATCTTTCGTTCAACTTGTTAATAGTATCTTGTAATGATGAAAACACAAATAAAATAACACTGGTAGTGACACCAAGTTCTTTTAATTAGAGTTATTAAGGTGGTAAAAAAAATGACCAAATTTGAAAGCGATAATCTTGAAGTATCAGATAAAGAAGAAATGACATCTAGTCTAGTTGATGAAAATTCACTGAATAATGACAAACCATTTATTGAAAATGATAGTTCCAAAGCTGCAAAACCACTTACAAGAGTAGAAAATTCTTCCAGTAGCATTAACAGTCAGCTTGTCAATTATAATTCTCATACCTCCAGCAATTTTGAGTTTAGAGAAACTGTAAAAACTGATCAAAATGTTCTTGTTGATGTGCTCCCATCATTTCAATTTTATGAGTCCCTCGTTAAATTTATCCCTGAAGATGTATTTGATAGCAATGCTTCTTCTTTTCCTAGTACGGCAGAAGAAAACAATGCAGTATCATCAAATTATACTACATCAAGACATCTTAATCCACCTGAATACGATTTTACTTTTGATGCCACTAATTGCAGCCGCAGCAATTATTCTGGAAGATCAAGTTCTCTTCAAACTTTGATATCAAGAAATGAACAATGCCGTTATGAAGTTGACAAACTTCATGCTCTTAAACAGCAGATGTCATCTCAATTAGAAATAAAATTGATATTAACTAAAGCACCTGTCAATCCCAATACTGTATCTGTTCCAGAGAATTTACTTAAGGAATACTCGTCAGGTGAGTTGATATGTGGTTATGTTACAGTTTTGAATAAATCAACAAGTCCACTGAAATTTGAAGGCTTTTATGTTTCTTTGGAAGGAATAATTAATGTAAAGAATCAAGATTCTAAAGAAGGCACAGTAATGAGATTTCTGAAGGCTCATGATTTATCAGCCACTTGGTCTTACGGAAAAGTTGAGTTAGCTTATGGAGGAAACTACCTTTGTGATTTGTTAGACAAAACTGATAATACTGAACTTGGTTTACCTAATGACAAGCTATTACAACCCAAAACAAAATATAAAAAATACTTTTGTTTTAAAATTCCAAAGGAAATATTAGATAATAATTGCAAACATCTGTTACCTGAGCATTTATCCTTGCCACCAAGTTTTGGTATAGAGAGAAATGATTTCAATTCAAGTTATATCAAAATTAACAATTTGCTTGGGTATGGACATTCAGGTTATAAAGGGTCACCACTGCTCTTGCCAGATTTGTCATCCTATGATGAATTTGTTTCATCAGCATTAAAAAAAAACTTAAAATCAAATATTTTTAGTAATAAACTAAGAAAAGGATTTTCCAATCAGGGTTCTAATATTTCATACAATGTAAATTGCAAATTGGTTTTAAAAAATAAAGACACCTCAATACCATATGTTTTAAACAATACTGTTTATAACATTAGAGTGGTTCCAAACACCTTATCATCTAACCAAAAACATTTGAATGGTGACAGTAAATCTACATTAGTAGACATTGAAGAAACTACAAGATTTCTTTCAAGTTTAAACACCAAAGCTATCAAGAAAATTGATAGATTAGACACTTTGCTTAAAAAACTTGACCATTGGGAAGACTTATCTCTGTTTAACATTGATGATTTAAAAATTCAGCAAGAAGAAGAAAAACTGGAGACATACAAAATGTGTCCAATGCAGCCTGTTGAGGTAAAAGCCCCAAAGGATCCACAAAGTGGTTTTGATTGTTATCAATATAAAACTGAGGTTTATTTGAGTTCAAATAATAAAAACCCTGAAGGCAAAAAAAGCAAATTAGTAACTGGGTTGTTTTCTTTAAATTCTTTACAAATAGCTGGTAAAATTAATAAGGATAGGCCAAATGAATATCAAAATATAAAAGTTGTCGTTGAAACTTTTTTGAATAAAAATTTAAAAGCACTGCCTTACTATGTTTCAAAGTACTATTCAAATCAAAATCTTATTGAAACTAAGGGTGAAATTAATAAAAAGGTTTGGCTTGACGAAGTAATTCCACAACTACCTGTTTCTGTTGAAGAATATGAGTTAAAGAGCTTGCCATTAAAAATCACAGTTGAAAACAGATTTAAAGGTGCGTTTTCAATAAAAAAAATAAATGCCACATTGTATTCTCATACCAAATACACCAAACGAGCATGTCCTGTAATTTTAGATGCAAATTTTTTGAATAAGAAAAAAGAATTTTTAGACCAAATAATATTCAACTGCAACGAAAATGTAACTAAAATAAAATTGCTTAAAGATTCTTATATCAAGTATCAAGATCGACTGAAAGAAGTTTTAAAACACTTAAATTTGAGTCAAAACTTTGTTACTTTTGAATCTTTTTTTGACAGAGAGTTTTATTCTGATCTCGAAGCTTTGGCGACCTTGAAGATTGAAGAATTTGAGATGGCTAATGTGTTCAAAGATACTGTTATTCCTCCAGAACACTTGCTAAAATGGGTTTCTATCTCCGATGATAAAATTCAGTGCGAATTAGATGTCAACTTAAATTACAGGGACGATTTAATGCTTGCAATCTTGCCGACATTTGACACTTGTTTGATTTCAAGATTTTATCACTTGCAAGTTGAGTGTGAGTTTTCAAACGGCCAAACTGCCACATTAAAAGTTCCTGTTGATGTTAAACACTTTAAATAGGAAGCAAAAGCAAATGGTTCATACAACAAAACAAGTATTTTTCATAAATGATTGTTGCTAATTAACGGCTTTGCATCTCTGGGTTGCCTTGTTTGCGGGCATATGAAACTACTTCAAAACACAGATATTTAGTCTCCCAACGTGCCCCATAAGAAAAAAAAATTATATATATTCACTTAAAAAACTAATTTATTAATATTGAACCGAATAACTGTGTTGTAAATTAACAGTAATATAAAAATGTGTTGATATCTAATGTAATCCATTACAAGCAGTTGCAACTCTTTTGCTATTCGTATAAAAAAAGACACTTTAGTCTTTTAAAATGTAAAAAAAAACTTTGCTATAATTCATGTTATTTGCTATATAACAAGATAGTAATTGTCTAAACGTGATAGCACTGCATCATAATATTAACAATTTTGCTGCCTGCTTATGCATTTCGTAATAAAGTTTTTTTTTTTTTTTTTTTTATACCATGTTTTGTTCAAACATTTCTTTTTAAATTGTAAATCCGATGATAATTTTAGGATTTTATTTTAAACAAAAGTAGTTGATTTCACGATAGAATTGCAGAGATGAACTAGATGAAAACACCACTCAAATAATTGAGAAAGCCCTTATGAGCACATTTTTTAAACTATTTGATGTTGGCAGCAATCAATCTACCTCGCATAACAAGCATGCACTTGAAAAAGCACAACTAAAACCAAAAAAGTTTAAACAGAGAAATGGGATTTACCGAACAGTTAAAGTAAATAAATCTACATCAAATCTGAATGCCAAAGTTTCACATGATCCTGCCTCTTCAGACGTTGTTGACAATGAACTTTTAGCTACATTCTCTAGCAACAACATTTTAGATATCAGCAAAAGTGCAAAAAACAATTCAGATATTGTATTTTACAAACGAAAAATACCATCGCATCTAGACTCAGATGAAGAAAAGGTTGAACAAAAATATGTCGGAGATAGTGGTGTCTCTGAAGATGAGTATGATGATGCGTCAGAAGATGAATACGATGGTATTCTTGTAGATGTTCTTCCTTCTTTCCAGTTTTATGATTCTCTGGTGAAATTTTTGCCAGACGACAATTACGAAGATCTAGACAACTGTGATATAGAAGATAATATACTGTTGTCACCAGTTGCAGTTGGTGAAGAAAACGTTATAGATGAAACAAATATTGGATTTAATCCACCAGAATATGAAACACCATTATCTTCAAATGTACTTTCAGTTTCTTCAAGGCAATTTAATGAAACCTCTGTGAGGTACGAAGTTGATAATATCCACAATCTTCCTCAAAAAACTTTTGAAGGGCTTGAAATAAACATAGTTCTTACTAAAACAGCAGTGAAGCCAAATACACCTTTAGAGAAAGAAACCATTTTGCGGGAGTTTTCGTCGGGGGAAATTATTAACGGCTACTTTACCGTAACTAACAGAACACAAAAACCAATGAGATTTGAAGGTTTTTATGTTTCCTTTGAAGGGGTTACAATCATTAAAAACAAAGATACGCATAAAACTTCTAAAATGATGTTTTTAAAAACACATGATCTCTCTGCAACATGGTCATATTCCCATGTGGAAATTTCTTCAGGTGTTGGATATGACACAAATGTTGTTGATGAAGCTGACCATTCTAGGCTAGGTTTGCCGAATAATAAAATTCTGAAACCAAAGGTGAAATACAAAAAGTATTTTTGCTTCAAAATTCCTACTGAAATTTTAGACGTCAACTGTAAACACCAGATACCACAGCATTTAGGTTTGCCTCCGAGTTTTGGTTTGAACAGATCCAGAAAAGAAAACGCTGCAATCCAATGCAATGATGTGCTGGGATATGGGCATAATGGCATGAGAGGATCAGCAGTTCTGTGTCCGGATTTGGCAACTTACGACAGCAATGTGCTGCATGGATTGAAAAAGCATGCTAAAAGTGAACCAAAAAGCTTTAAAAATGATGGTTCGTCTATAAACTACAGTGTAAACTGTAGGCTTGTTATGAAAAATGAAGTGACCAAAGAACCTTACGTACTAAATGATACCGCGTATTCCGTAAGAATTGTTCCAAATACTTTAGTTTCAAATAATAAGTATAAGTACAGCGAAGGGAAGGCATCTATTGTCAGCATAAGTATTCTTAAAAAAAAATTGCTTCATTTGAATCTTAATGCATCCAACAGAACTGAACATCTGGAAACTTTACTTCAGAAACTGGAACATTGGGAAAGTGATTCTACATTCAGCAAGGATGACTTTAGTAATCACACACAGGATATTTTAGAAAAAAAGCAACAGCAAGAACTCAGAAAAGCAGAAGTATCTTGGAGAGATCTGGATTTGCAAAGAGATAGTTTTGCAACTTTAAAAAAGAGTTCTGAGGAAGATAAAGCAAACTTTGGTTGTGTTGATTACAAAAATCAATTTAAAACAGTTCTTTCTTATGATCTTGGCTATAAAAAAAAGAAATCTTCTTCTTTTGAAATGTTAAACAATTTGTTTGCTTCAACAAACAGCCTAGAGTTACCAAATGAGTCTCTCTCCAAAGGTAAAATTTTGATAGAAACAGCATTAAACAAAGATTTGAAAGCTCTCCCATATCACAGAACCTCCACTATTGAACAGTACAATAGTTTCGATAAAAAGAATAACGTTAATAAAAAAATATGGACTAGTGAAGTATATTCTCAGTTGCCAAGTAACAGAAGCGAATATCTGCTTGAGAATTTATCATTAAAATTCAGCTTAAACGCCAATTCTTTGACAGATGCACCAAAGCTTAAAAATGTGGTCGCATTTTTGAACTCTTACACTTGTTATACAGAAAAAGAAATTCCATTTGTGCTTGATGCTAATTGTATTATAAAAGAAGGCCAGTTTTTAAAACAGCTCAGTGACAACAGCAAATCATATCTAAAACGCATCAGTGATTTAAAAGAAAAATACACGAAATATGAAGATAGATTGCAGTCTTTGGCTGAAAAATTCGGAGTTGACAAATCGCAAATTAAATTTGAATCATTTCTGAATAAAACACTGGTTTCCGATCTAGAGTCATTATCTCAATTGGAAGTTGAACAGTTTGAAATGAGGAATATTTTTGAAAGAACAGATGTTAGTAAAGCTAGTTGGAAAACAGTCGATAAACATTTGGAGTTTATAATTGATCTTAACCTCAAATACAGAAAAAACTTGCTTCTGTGTGTTCTGCCTACCTTTGAAAGCTGTTTGATATCTAGGTTCTACCATTTGCAAATTGAGTGTGAATTCGATACAGGTGATACTGCTATCTTAAAAATACCTGTCGACGTTAAATATTTCTAAAGTTTGCTTGCTTTTTTTTTTTTTTTTAGTAATAAAAATCATTAAACTTGGGCTTAATATTTACATGAATACGGAAACAGCAATTGGCATATATATAACAATATGTTGGCTATATTAAATCATAAATGAATTAAGAGATTTTTCAAATTTTACTCAAACTTTGATACCCCAGTGAATTGTAGCAACACCAAATGTTAAATTTTCATAGCCACAACATTTGAAACCAGCCTTCTCGATCATTTCTTTGAAATTGTCTTGAGATGGGAACTTTTCAATGGATTGAACAAGGTATTCATAAGAGTCATAATCATTGGCAAGAATAGATCCCATAACAGGTAAAACTTTTGACCACTGTTGGTAACCCATGTTTACAATAGGATTTTCAACCTTGGAAAATTCTAAGCAAAAGAATATACCACCTGGCTTTAAAACTCTGTAAGCAGTGTCTAAACCTTTTTGAATGTTAGTGAAATTTCTAATACCAAAAGAAATGGTATAAACATCCTTGGAATTTGATTCAATGGCGTCTAATGTTTCACCATTTTGCACTAAAAATCTTACTCTGTTGTCTTTATCTTTAATGTTATCTAAAGATTTAAATCTTTTAATTCCTTCGTTTAGCATATCGGCATTAATATCAACAACATCAACTGTACTAACTTCATCACCAAACTTGTCCTTTGCGTGGTTCAACAAACCCTGTGCAATGTCACCAGATCCACCAGCAACATCTATAAAATGTAATGGTTCCACAGAGTGTAGTCTTTTTCCAGCATCTAATTTATTGATAAAATGTTGTTTCCAGAGTCTATGAACACCTAATGACATCACATCATTCATTAAATCATAAGAAGTTGCTACAGAAGAAAAAACTCCACCGACAAGTTTTTCTTTGTCATCAGATTTGACAGTTTTGTAGCCAAAATGAGTGAATTTGTCGCTGCTGTCGTTTTTGCTTGAATTCAATCTTCTTGCAGAATTTTGAAATACAGCTGTTCTAAACAGTGCATTTCTTGGGCCTAGCCCCAATCTGACCAGGCTATTACAGGAACTCATCGGTATGATAAATATGAACCAGGTACTGGGTTTTTAATAATGTTTTTTCAAAATGTAGTAACCAATATTTTAGAGATAGGCCTTAGGAAAATTTTTCATGTAAACTGAAAAAGTGGTTTTGCAAGTTTCGTTAATAAGTTTTATTTTTTTGTCACATGACAGTCGCGCTTTTGAAACTACAATAGCGTCTACTTAAATCCGGAAAAATGATTGATAAATTACGTTTGTGAAAGTGATATTCTATGTAAAGACTTGGTTTTATATAGGCAAATTTTGTTGTTTTATATTCCTTTGTTTGTTAATTAATATCTGAAGACGTATTTTATGTCTTCAAATATTAACTATTCATTAGCGCAGTATGTTGAAAAGTGTTTAGTTGTTTTTTCGACATGGGTAAAAAAATTTCAAGATAAAAGCCAACAAGCATGGTAGTTGTGAAACATCTGCCTAAGTCACCTCAGATTTTATCAGTTTTCATGGATGTTCGATTATGTGTACTGGCTTGCTTACAAAAAGAGCACAAAACGTATGGTCTTTTAATTTTTCATAAGAACAACTACATAGAACAATGGGGAGATAAATAAGCATGCTTTCAGTTTTTTTTTTCCTTTTTTATTTGGCATCGTCAGTGTTTTTAAAACAGCTATTTAGATTTCATAAAAAAGATGCCAAAAACTTCAGTCATCAGTTTAATCATATTTCATCTTTGATAATGGGGATTTTTCATCCAAGTAAGTGCCAAAAACCTTATCCCAAAACCATGAAGTAACACCGAAACCTAATTCGTAGTTCTTGTAATGATGTTCCAAATGGTATTTCTTCAACTTTTGCATGTATGAAGGCAACTTTTTATGGTGCAAAAAGTAGTGGCACATGTCATACAAAGTGTAACCAAACAACCCACCTGCAAAACCAGCACAGGCCCAGTAGTATGGGAAAATAGCAAACACTAGTTTGTAGAACGGATAGCATAACAAAACAAACAATGTTGGAGGCATCACTAGTCTGTACTTATCCATTGGTAAATAATGATGGCATCCATGTAGAAGGAAATGCAAGGTGAAAAAGGCTCTGTGGTTTGGCAAGTTTTCATCAAAGTGGAACAAAAATCTATGCAAACCGTATTCAATAAGAGTCCAAACAAACATACCAATAGAAAACAAAGAGGCACTACCTAAAACGTTCATATTTCTGGCACTTTTGGTGAAAAAGAATGCAACAACTGGCCACCATGTTAGTGGAATGACATACCAGGACGTCTTTGAGATAGGTTCCAACCACCAGAAACCAAACAACGGAGCAGATCCCTTACCATAGTGTCTTGGTCTGTGAATCTGGTCGACATAGAAATCCTTGTCAAACTTGGCTTGTAATAATTGCCAAACCAAAGGTTTGTTCAAATCCAAAAACTTGTGCTTTTGAAAATCCTTGTCATAGTTGGTGGCTATTCTTAGCTTTGCTTCTGTGTCTGGAAGCTTATCAACAAATATGCCCTCAGAGTAAGGATTATTGTCACTGTGATGACCTTCAACATCGTCATCTTCAATATCAACTTCCACAATATGGTCTGGGTTGGTCAATAACTTGCTGACTTCGTATTCAGTAGCTAGGTATCCAACTAAATAGTTATCATTCATGATTTCGTATGAGGAATTAGAATGCTGGTGGATGTCCAAATCCTGCATGACTTTTGTAATGTCTTTTCCCTTATATTCTTCAATAATTTCTCCTCCACCAGGATGTTGCTCTAGAAAGTTGGTCACATCATAGACCTTTCTGTTCTTTAAAGTAACCCATACTCTTTCCTTCTCAGTAAAAAGTTTGTCTAACTGTTCTTTGGAGTATAGTGGCAAAGTTTTCTTTGCTGTAGTGGAACTCATTTCGTACTTCAAGTAATAATCAACCTGTCTTCCGCGGGTTTCTTTCAACCGAATAAGATAGTACTATAATGTTAATGTATATGTTACTACCATAATGTACATGACAATATGAAAAAATCATTTGTTATATACAAAAAAAAAAAAAAAAAAAACAAAATGTAACAACGGGTTAAATAAATCTCACGCTCTCAGCAAAATAAGCCATCCGAAAAAATATTGTCAGTGTACAAAAGAGGAAATCGCACGACATTTTTATCGGGTATAAGCAAAGTGGACCTTGCAAGTACCAGCATCGTTTATAAAAAGCTATCGGCAGAAGAAGAACAAGAAATATTGGAGTGAAAAACTGCTGAGCAGGTATTTGAAAATCGGCTAAATATCTTATTTGTAGGTGAGTAATTTGGTGGGTGTTTTTTTTTTAGTAAAAATATCGGCAGCTGTTTGTGGAGTACTGTTCCCAAAAAGAAGTGTTCCGCGGGTAAGCACAAGACGCCTTACAAAAAGAAAAAAACGAAGAGTCAAGAGAAAAGCTACAGGGTCAACAGCTAAATTATTTGTTTACATTATACTTGGAGTTGTGTTTGCTTTAAAAAACAATGACTAAAGTAGGTAGGTTTAAAAATAAAAAAGTAAAGTAAATTTCAAAAATGTAAACAATTACCAAAGCTGGTCACGTGATTTAAAAAATGAGAACAGCTTTTTACAGTACTGCTATTTTTATCTCCGAAGGCACCTGCTGGCCCAGCCTGATCATATGGTTGTTTCACTTTAAAGGCATATATATGGACCTATTCTACACCCGCGCAGTTATTTTTGACGTATGTTTTTATTTCATCGATCAGGTTCTCTTTTTTCTCGTTCACCAGCAGCACTATAAGACCGTCATTGGTGATCTCATACTTCATAAATCCATCGTTTGGAATTGAAATAGCCGCATCAAACTTGTCAAACCAGTTGTTCAGGGCATCAAAATGTTCCTCCCCAACCTTCAAATCAAGCTCCAACTCGTCCATAAACTCGTGAGAAACCTGCACAGAGCTTTCATCCGCCTCAGCGCTGTTCTCAGCGGTTTCTGGTATGTCGTTGTTGCTCTCAAGAAGCAGCAGCATTTTATAAAAGGTAACGTTTGCTGATTCAGCCATGACTTAAATTTATATTTTTATATGAGGACAAGAACAATATTAAAGTTTTTTCAGCCAAAAATGATATTTTGAAATCTGTTGAATGGTTTTTATTGCAGAATCTTAGGTTTCTTTTTAGATTTTCTGGTACTGTTTGCTTGCGATGTGTTTCATATTGGAATACATTAATGTGAACAAAAAAAAAAAAAAAAAAGAAACGAAAAAAATAACAAAAATATAAAAGCACGTGATCTGCGCACATGTTTTAACAATGCGTTATTTTAAAATATAAAATAACATGGATATTTACTAACAGCAGCAGTTGCTATATAAATTGCTAGATGTATGAATAGTATTCTTTGTTCTATAAAACAGCTTCCTCCTCCTGCAGCTTCTGCAAGTACAAACTGTGGTTCACCAAGTTCAGATACGAGTACATGAAATTGCTTAACAAAACCTGTTGTCGTAATTCTCTTTTATTTTCTGATAATTTCATGTGGGACAATCTATAAATGGCTCTTTCCATTGAAACAGGCAGTCTGTGATCAAACATAATGACAGTAGAAAGTGTCAACGGAGGCAAGGGAAATCCAAAGGAGGAATCCCTGTATTTCATCGGAGAGTTTGGAGCTATTGGTCTATGAACATCTCTGAATGTCAATTTTCTTGGAGGCAGATGATCGCCATTATCGTATTCTGAATCCAGCTCATCTTCCAAATGAGCTAATTTTGGTGGTGTTTCTGGCGGTGTTAAAGGAGCAGAGATACTATAAGATGAAACAGAATTCACAGTATCACCACCCAAGTTGAATAACTTTTTCCCAGAAGTGTAGTTGCCATCATTATCGCCAGCAAACAAAAGAGGTTTAAGGCTTTGTGATGAAGTGCTAGGGGTTCTCTTTCTAAATATAGAGCTTTCTATTGAACTGAAGCTCTCATCCTTTGTTTCAATCTCCTCGTGCGAGATTAACAGAGCCTGCTCTTCGCTCTGAACATCTTCATCACTCATATCAAAATCTTCCAAAAACATATTCAGCTCACTAGGACTCAAAGGACTCATGACACTCTCAGCATCATCAATGGTATTGATTTTAAAAGCAGCGTCAGCAGTGACCAGATCCAAGTCTCTTTTATTTTCAGTAAACAAAAGTTGTTGATTAAGGTCATACAGGGGATCAGAGGTATTAGGTGAAGAAATTATATCAGTCTCATTTACCTCCAATCCTATATTTTCAGCAGCATGTGATGGTTTTGATTTAGAACCAGATAATGTTCTTTTTGAAGAAAATGTTGGCAGCTTGATTGGTAATGAGGGGCTTGTGTTGCCTTTAATATTACCTTCAGGCGACATACTTGTACTAGAAAATGCAGAGTTGTTACCGCTGTCAAAGGATTTAGAATCTACATTTGTATCAATAGTGAGCTTCTTTGCCACACGATCTTCTTCTTGCTCTTTAGTTTTATTAAACTTAAACGCGCTCTTTTTTAAAATATTGTAGAACTTGACCTTCTTTTTACCATCTTCTGTTTTATCTTTTTTTGCATGGCTGTCAATAGAGCTAGGTTCATTGAGCTCGGATTTTCCGGATAAAGAGCTAAAACTAGTTTTCATTCTCAACTTAATACTGCCGCTAGAATGAGAGGAAGGCAAACTTTCACTACTTATGGAAGCCTTTCTGTTTTCCATATAAGGATCAGCAACTGGACTAATAGAGTCCTCAGCAGTGTGCATAGAACCAGTGTCACTAGAGGAGATATTATCATAACTACTATTTCTATTTTCAGCAATAGATTTTTCTGATGTTGGGGATGACGTATTGCTCAAATTTATTAAATTCTGAGTACTAACAGTCAACCCATCATAGCTTTTAGAATTCTTTAGTTTATTAAAGTTGTGTATCTTTTTTTTGAAAGACTTTTCTCTATAGGTGTTGAACTTTGATCTTTGCAACGAAGAGTTTTTTGGAATCTTCATTTCCTGTTTGTTGAAGCTAGATGCGTAGTTATCATCATCATCATCATTGTCATTGTCATATTCCTGCAAAGGAACCGCATCTTTATTGCCGTTAGATATAGCTTTATCTTTGATAAGCTGCACTTCAATTTCCTTCTGTTGTTGCTGTAAAATTTGCTTGATAGTTTTTCCTCTTGTCACATTTCTTCCAACATTATCACTATTTTCTACACCTAGATCTATTACATAATCATCGTCATCATCTGCGTTTTCTACAGTGTCATATGTTTCTGACTGAATTTGAAGTTCATAACTTGGCTGATATTTCCCTTTTTTTCTTTTTGATTTTTCAATCTCTTTACTAAACAAGTCTATACTGTTTGACTTTAAAATGTATGCACTTGGTGATGTAGGTGAGGTTGGCGATATGGGAACAGATGCTTCATCGGATTCGTGACTTGTGTTAGCCAGTTCCGAGTCGAAATAATTGTCATTTTCAAAATCTAAGTCATCTTCATAGCTTGAATCTTGATTATTGATGGACATACTCAAAGATCGGGCCAAAGAAACAGCATCATTTCCAGAAAAACCAGCATTCTGAGACATTTTGGACAACTCCTCAGTTATTTCTTTTAAAGAAAATCTACTTTTACTTGCACTCTTTTTGACAGTACCTGTGTCTAACTCTTGCAGTAGATTTTCATCATTTGAATCTGAAACATATGATCGTCTTAACCTTGAAGGCTTTCTAGTCAAAGATTTTGATCTAGAAGCATAACTTAAAGCATTTACTTCACTTTCTTGAAGCGATTTATTCCTTCTTAATGTACTCTCTTCAATATTTGAGCTTCTTGATCTATTAATAAAATTTTTATTGGTCCTTTTTGTAGCATTTTCAGAGGATGTGTTCAAAACCTCCAGTTTGCCTTGAACATACTTAAGGTACTTATCAGGTTTTATGCTTGGGTGCTTGTTTGCAGGAACCCACAAAAGACTGGAAGTAAATTCTTTGTCTTCATCACTCTCACCATCTGAAAAAGAATTTTTGTTATTATCTAAAACGTCAAGGTTTTTACTCTCTCCTAGTATTGAATCGTCTGTTGCATTATTTTCATCAAGATACTCTGCAGATGTAATGTTATAACTGTTTTCAATAGACGTTACTGTTGTCAAATTATTTTGTTGCTCAGAAAGTTCTTCGCTATTGTCTTCATCACTAGATATGTTTTCATCATTATAGGTATCGTAAAAATCAGGATATTGACTACTATCGATAGTTAGTCTCTTAGCTTGTCGAAGATCGTTAGCATCAGTCTGCAATATATCACTATTTTGTTCGTCTGGATTTAAATCCACCTTACCGTTTTTGCTTCCGAAAGTATTGTATTGACTAAAAATCACATCTCTTGTATCCAGGTCATCTATAGACCCTATAGACATTCTTTTCAAACTTTTTAAGCTAATCAGTTCATCATTTAAGGATTTTGCTGCTATAAAAACTTGAGATTTCCGCTTTTGATTGTGCTGTTGGTTAATGTTGTTACTATCTACAGCACTTTTTGAAGTGCTGAGAAAGGGATTATTTCTTTTATATGATTCCATCAATGTTTATGACCTGCTTTTATTGTGGCTTTTCCAAATGTCCAAAAATATGCAAACGAAAATAAAAGATTTGATTCTAATCCTGATAAATTTTTTATACTTTACAAGAAATAAAGAAAATCAAATAAAAAAAATAAAAAACCAGCTCAAAATCAATCTTATTTAAATTAATATGCTTCAAAAAAACCTTGTCTATATGATTTCCTTGGGCCTTGTGCAGGTGTCTTAAATTAAAATATGAGTATGAAAAGCGTGTTTTTCTACTAGAAAATGAACTGTTTAGCTTCGTTTTTTTTTTTTTGGCCTAAAAAAAAATGCAGGTAGCATTAAAAATTGTATGTGCTAATCACGTGAAAAGATTCTCAATAAAGTGTGATGTGTCTGATATGGAAACAGGAGGAACAAATGATAGAGACTATTAAGTATTATTAATATAAGTTGATGGCTGTTTTTTGATAATTATCTATGTCTAGTGTGGAGATTCATACTTTGTTTTATGAGGCTGCGCTGTTTACACTATAGACGAATAAGGTGAAAAATTTTCACCTTGTGAAGTACTTTCTGATTCAGTGTGTGAAATAAGCAAGAGGATTACTTAAATCCGGTATCGGATATACCTGTAATTCCCACATACAGTAATAAAATAAACATCGTGCCATTAGCGTCACTCGTAGGGATTGCCTCATAACAATATATACTTAAAATTTTATGGTTGTTTGAATACAGAAAACAAATAAAATACCTTTATATTAAGTTTTTAGCAGCGAAACGTGGTTTTTGAAATTACTTCGTAAATAAAAGGCAATTGAGGCACTACTTGAATTAGTAACTGCTCGTGAGATTTGCCAGATGGTTCGGATGTAAGACGGTTCGCCTGGAATATAATTGAACCGCTTTTAAAGCTTAATTAATAGTAACATATATATGGTAAAAGGTAATTTGGTTAGATTTGTTTATTAAATAAAGCAGTAAAACAACTATACCAGAGTGCTGCTAGGATTCCAAGGCAGGTTATACTTGTTTTTTTCCACTAATAATGGGACAAGAAACAGAGAAGAGCATGTGACAAGACGTTTTCTCAATACTGTAATACAGTTTAGTATAAAAATACACTGTAACAACAGCAAATATTGGGTACACTGAAAACCAAGCTGGTATCCATGCACTTTGCACTAATAAAAAAAATTATGGAAATAAGCACATTTATGAAATAAAAGAAGTATGTGTGAAACAAAAGAAATATGCATGAAACGGCATGAAGTTTATCAAAGAAGCCAGAGAATGCATGAAGCTGTATGTGTTTTAACAATGACTAACATATTTTTCCTGCAATCACTGTGATTTTAATGCTCCTTAAGAATTTATCGCTGGTTTATATAGATAGCCCAAGGAAAATAAATCATGTCCAAAACATGAATCTGATGTAAACATATAACCCTAGGAGCAAAAGCAAAGCGTGCAGCGCCTCATAAAGATACAAGATCTTTTTGGATTTTTTGCTGCTGCTAAAGTATAGACCGTTAGATTTCAAACTTGGAAAACCGAGGTAATTGCAAACAGCATGGGTGCAAATGCAGTTAACAACCTTGCTGTACTTGCTTTTACGGCTGTAAATAATGTTATTTAGATGACCGAAAATGGATGTATAGATCATCTGGAACAAACAGCTGATTGCAATATTTGCCAGGGAGTATGCATTGTTTTCATCAACGTACAGCTCATAGCCATGGTGTACATGAGCAATCCCAAAATAGAGTATACTATTTATGAATTTCACTTTATTGTTGTAATCCTCTTGAACAATGAGCGTAAAAACTATTTCTTCAGTTATAGGAGCAAAAATAAAGTTTCTGACAAACCATATATCGATATCGGCTATAAAGTTTTTGATCATAACGCTTGTTTGGATGGGTGTGTTATAGACGACTATCAAGTTGTCAACAATTTCTCCAGCATACAAGATTAAGTACAAAACTACAAAACTGGATACTTCTTTCAAAAATTTGGATGCATTATTCCATGTTGGAATGAGACCGTGCTGAAACTGCATCAGCTCGATGAATTTCTTCGCATCTAATCCAGAATCCTGGTAGTAAAAAAAGAACAAATAGGTCAGAAGCGTTGATATGGAGACAAAAACAATACGTGTCTTGATCACATAAGGGTCATCTCTAGTGAATTTGTAGTGTGTTTTCTTTTTCCCTTGCTCACTTTCGTATTTATTCAGTATATCCTTAAACGTTTTTAAGAAACTGTTACTCAAATATATGCTTCCCACATATGCAAGAGAAGCAATCAAAGATCTGGAATGTTGCATATATTAGTACCAAGCAGCAATATTTTGCACTAAACACTGTATTATATTCTCCTCACAACCCCTGGTAGCGTCACTTCAACATATCTGAAAAGCTTTTGTTTGTGAGTGAAAAGTTTTGTTTGAAATTAGATACTGTGCCTAAACAATGAATTCTGCTGGCGCCAGTCACATGATCCAGAAGGGAGAAAACTGGTGAAATTGCTTACTTTTCAACGTCAGCATTCCCCAAAGAAATGTACAGGCTTTAAGCTTACTATGATCCAAAAGGGTAAAAAACAGTAGAAAAGTATTGTATAATCAAATAGCCAAAGTCAAGTCACTGAAAGACACCTTTTGGTGGTAAAAACTTGATAGCCAAAAAGCTTAGTCAGGTAAGTGATCATCACTCACAATAAACCGAACATTAATAGCACGTGGCCACGTGACCAGATGCTGTCACATAAGATTGAAATCTCTTGCTTCAGAAGTACACAGTGAACATGCAGCGTTTCAATGGACTGTTCTTTGAAACCCAAATCATCTTTATCAAAAGTTAAAGCGTAATTGTGAAATTTTTATTCACCGAAAACTCAATAATGGACTTCCTTGGGGAAATGCTGAAAAAAGAAACTAAATAGCGGAAAAAAGGGCTAAATTCAATATTAGGTATTTTTAAGCTGAGAAATAATAAACATTAGTGAACTTTGGACACATAACAAAAACTTCGAGGTTGTTATCTCATAGAGAGAATCCAGCACATCCTTGGATCCTTTTTGATACGATCCCTTGCTACCTTTTGAGCGGCTTATCTCCGATGACGAATGAAATCCTGTACCGAAAATTTTTTTTTTTTTTTTGGCTGTAAAAAGAAACAAATATCAATGTTGTCGGAGAGAATCTTGTGAACATTTTGATGTAACGATGCTAAAGATGTAAAGGGAAGCAAGTAATATATTCTACTAAACGTTTAAATTTACTAATTCTTTTTAGGTATTTTTTTTCTTCTAAAGAAAGATAATAAAAAAAACAAAGCGAAAGTAAAAATTAACGATTAAGTCTTTTGTCGTATTTGCCTGTTTTGTTTACTGCATACACTTCAGTTGCATTTCACAATAGTATTTCCAGTGTCAGCTTAAACTTTAACTAACAGCTAGAATAAATTCTTTATATTTTTTTTACAAAAATGCCTTCCACTGCTAGCACAACCACTAACACACCAACTTCCGCTTTATCAAATTTGGAAGATTACCAAAAAAACTTTTTGGATTTGGCTATGGAGTCCAATGCTTTAAGATTTTCTAAGAGCTCTGATGAGGATTTCAAGTTGAAGTCAGGAAGATTGTCTCCTTATTTTTTCAATCTAGGGTTATTCCACACAGGTAAGTTGCTTTCTAACCTAGCAACATCCTATTCTATTTCTATTATCACCAACACCAGAGATCAAAAATTACCAGAATTTGATATCATTTTCGGTCCAGCCTACAAGGGAATTCCTTTATGTGCCATTGTTTCCGCTAAACTTGCTGAAATTGGAGGCTCTAAATTTGAAAAAATCAGCTACAGTTTCAACAGAAAGGAAAAGAAAGATCACGGTGAAGGAGGCTCTATCGTTGGTGCTTCTTTGAAGGGAAAGAGAATTCTAATTATTGACGATGTTATGACTGCTGGTACTGCCATTAACGAAGCCTTTGAGATTATTAAAGCTGAGGGTGGTGAAGTTGTTGGTACTATAATCGCTTTAGACAGACAAGAAGTTGTCAACACTGAAAGCGGTAAATCTGCTACTCAAATGGTCTCTGAAAGATACCAAATCCCTGTAATCTCTATCGTCAACTTAGGAAACATTATCAAGTACTTGGACGGCAAGCTGACTGGTGAGGAAAAACAAAGAGTTGAAGACTATAGATCTACCTATGGTGCTTAAACGGCTATTTGTGAGTCATTTTCTAGTAACAAGAAAACCTTAAATAATTATCATAAGCTCATTTGTGTATTTTATATACACGAATTAAATCTATCTGGCAGATGTTCTGATGCATTAGCCGCAAAAAGTTCAACAGTTCGTTTCTTTAATAAATGTTTTAAATTTTTTTTCTTATAAGATATAGGTATTCTGTGACGCTTGAAGCGTTCTAGATAATACTTGCTTATTGGGGTTCCTAGATTTGCTGCAAGATATTGATAATGGCAAAGTTGGATACAGATATATGTAAAAATCAACATACACGTTGATAGTTCTTATTTAATTAAACATCCGTAAATGGCTTTACGAGTATAATATACATTTCAGCCAAGTAAAACTCTTAGACTGTCCAAAAGTGGCCAACTCTTTCATTATTATACATGTGACAACATCCTTGATGACTGCTTAAATTATAGATAGTTACAGCATATTTCCATATAATTAGATACCAGTAATTTAAGATAAAAAAAATTTTCTGAAACTAAAATATGATAGGAGGACTAAAATATATAAAGAAGAACTACAATATTTGTTAAGCTATTTACATTTGAGCTAGGTGAGAGTTGTTTTATTTGCATTAGCCTTATTCCATCAATATAGTTTTCTATAAACATGCTTCCAAAAGTAGTAATGGTCACGTGCCACACTCTCAGGAAAACATTTAAAAAACCAAATACACTTAAAAAGTTTTAATTAAATAAAAAGAAACGTTCTCCTTTTTTAAACAGAACCAAGGTTTCTTTACTTCCATATGAGCATTGATTCTGTTAAATATAGGAGTTTAAGAAGATCTCAGTTTGCCTCGAAAGCTGAATATGATCTTTTTTTAAACCATCTCATCAATCCTTTGATTGAAAACATCGACAGTTTGAATGAATACATTTATAATCTATGCAGAGATGAGGAACGACTATCTGGACAGCTAATTGTAACTGATCTAGTTAAAATGAAAAAACAAATACAAAAACATATAATTTGGAAGCAGCTGTATGACTCTTATTTGCCCATGACTCATCAGCACGAATTCACATTGCTTATATTAAACCAGTTGATCATTGATTATACTAATGTTGAAAGAGACATAATGGAGATGAATGCCCTTCAAAACCAGCATTTGCTCATCATCATTAGGTTTATAAACGGACTTTTAGACTATTATCAGAAATCTAAATATGCTTTATCGCTAGTTAAGATAGCCGAAAAGCTTGAGATACCATCTTGGATTGTGGAGTTGAGACATATTGCAACTCACGAAAGGGAACTTCCGAATATTGACATATTAAGAAAAGGATTGGTATGGGCTTTGCGTTATTTAGTAGAAAGTCATTGGAAATGTTCTGAGGAGGCCACAACTGACACAGAAGATGAAAAAGAGCAAGCGGCAGCCATTGCACCGTGGGGAGGCAAAAGAAAGCTATTACATAATTCAGATGAATCATCGGATAACATACTGCAGTCGTGGAACACAGTTTGGTCTCAGCTATCAAACAAAAAATGGGGAAATAACGAAGCTATGGCTTATTATGAGTCCTTAAAGACATCACAAAGCTTTAAAAGTGGCTTTGAAGTAAACAATAAACAGTCAAAACAACATGAATTCTTAGTTCTATTAGAACAGTTTAAAGATCTTTGGAAAGCACTTAGAGACAAAGGAAAAGAAGATCTGATAAATGATATTATTTCTAAACCGCTTCAAGGTATAAAACTGACTATGGTGAAAATCTTTATCAAAAAGTTCCACAAATTTGATTTCATGATCGTTCAACTTGTTGTAGAACAAAATTGTGCCAAAGATGTATACTCGTTAATAGATTTCAACCTATTCTGCAGACAACATGAAGATAAACTTAATTTGTTTAATGTAAACGTGCTGAAGGAAATGCTTAAAGTTCTCAAGTCAAAACCAGAATATCGCAGTACTTTCCGCTTGGTGAACCTACTTTATAAAGAAAAGCTTAAAGCAGTAAAGCTGTCGACTAATGAATCTTCCACAAAGGAGCTGAATTTTCAAGAAACAAATGCTGCTGAAAACAAAAAATACATATTTGAACTTCAAGAGGACTGGCAACCAAAACCTTTTGGTGTTTTGTAATTACACAGCTATATAAACTAAACTCAAGCACAGTTGATCTGAATGTCTTGCTTGCAAATGATAGCTTATCATTACTACTAGATAACATATATTATAACAACTTTGAGCATTATTGTCTAACTATGGTACAATTGGCTGAGTTTTAATCCCCACAAAAAAAAAAAAAATGTATTTGGTAAACTTTTGATTGTGTATAGAAACAATATACTCCTTTATACAATGCGTACTATTATCACCAGTACTAAACGAACTAGTTGAAAAAGATGTTTATGGAGTTTGGATTTTCAATAATTCAGCGATTAATTAAGCATCTTGGATGTGACTAGCGACCTGCATCAGTGCCAAAAAAAAAAAAAAACAAAGATAGAAAAAAAATCATATCTAATAATTTCTGCATGATGGACAAGAAAAATTTTCTGTTACGTTCAATTGATTACTTTCGTAAAGTGTGCAATCATTGTGGAAGAATTACAGTTCGTTTGTGTTTTAATAAACATATAGATATTGAGTTAAAGGTTACTAATCAGACATCCTAGGAAGACTTAAATTATCTAGCGGTCACATAGGGCACTTATTAGGTTCGTAAAGAGCGTACCCCTACCGTGGAAACTGCGAATGTAAGGAAACCAGTTTTTCATCACCTTAGTAACCAATAAACAAAATAAATATAATATTATTAAAGTTTTTATAAGATTAAAATAAACACACCAAAGAATCGATTTATCAAATGACAGTATAAACATTGGATTAGTATAATATTAGTGAAAATCTTTTTTTTAAAGATAAAAGCTCAGAGTCTATTGTTGTTGTAACAATGGCAAGAAAGGTTCAATCCATTTAGATAACAAGATATCTAAACTTTGAAAACCATGGAGTGTGAGAAAATCTCGTAGCTCCCTATCGTCATAGTCGAATCGGACAAGGAAAGAAGTAAAACCATTTTCATCATAGCTAGGCATAAATTATAACTTGTTTTCAACATAATATGATAAACTATTTCAATGTTATACTGATTTAATAAATCAATCTCTCTGGTTAAACAATTTGTTTAACCTGGTTTTGTTAAGTACCTTTTCTTCTTATTTGCAACTCTTCAACTTTGATGGAAAAAGATGACAGCGTTTTGTTTATATAGTCTTGCCTAAAAAAAAAAAAATTAAAAAATTAATTTTTTTTCCATTGACAGCTCACTTGCCCGAAAAGGAAATAAAATCAAGCCCAATTTGGAAATGAAAAATTAAGAAAATTAAAAAAGAAATGTTTTAAAAGCGAGGGCAAATTTTGGGGAACCGCGAAAAGATAATAGATAATTTTCAAAAAAAAAAAAAAAAATTAACTTAAAAATCGGCTACACTGTTTTAAAAAAAATATTTTTTTCCGTTTATTTTTTTTTTTGTTCTTTAAATAATGCACAACTCATATGGTTTATGTATAGCCCAGATGCAGTTTTCATAAAATATTTGTCAGATCAGATGATTTTTTTTTTTGTCCATCTTTCAAGATTGTTTTAACAATTCCAAAAAAATAGAATGCTGAATTTAATTTTAAAACTGTTGTGGTTCATGCTTCTTAAAGATATAAAATCTTTCGAGCTTTATTAAATACGACTTTTTATCTTTTTGCATTTCCTTTCCTCGCAATTCCTCTTATTTGCAAGAAAGCCGCTCTGGTGACGTTGCAGCGAGAAATGTCTCCTTTTTGTATATCTGAGGCTAATGGAAAATAAACTGTTGCAGTAGAAACGAGGCTAGTGACATAAAAAGTATTTTTTTATACGTTTAATATACACGCTATTTAAGCAAGTGTGTTAAATGTCTAGTTTGAATGATACATTACAATGCTCTTCGAATTCGTGAAAGCATTATGCTTGAGTTTCGAAAAACAACTTTTTCATACCAAACAAAAAAATAAACTTTTTCATACTTTAACAGTAAACATATGGAGTACAAGGAAGAAAAGAGGGGTTAATGAATTGTAATATTTAAATAAGCCTGTTATCCTGTTTTTTACGGATGAAATAACATTTAGCCTTAGACGGCACAAATCGGATATAACTACATATTCACTAAGGTTCTAGGTAATTCGATGCATAGAAAAAGGGAATTTTTAAATTCTTCAGCGTAAATTAGAAAATGTAAACTAAAAACTTTTTTTTATTACTGCTGAGCATAAGAATTTGAGTCAAAAAATATTATATATCTAGTTAAAGGTGAGGAGAAATTAAGATATTTAGTTCTATATACTCAGACTAATATTATATCTGCTGATTTAATTACATAATTTGGTTTTTTTTAAATACAAAAAAAAAAAAAACATAATTTTTTTAGTAGTTTAAATTTTAAAAAAGAATTAATTGTTTTCACAACATGAAAGAAAAAAACCAAACCTAAAAAATGATAGAACTTAACTATAAAAAGGATTTTATAGTCTTGTTTTGAGGAACTAAAATTTTTTATTTTTTTTTTTGAAATTTTTTAAATGTGGTTGCAAATTTTTTTAAAAAGCACAACTTATTAAAAAAAAATAAATGATAATTCAAAAAAATTGAAAAAAAACCCCACATTTACAAACTAAAACACTCTAGTTTCAGCTTCCAACTAACATAAAGCTCATACTTGAATAGAATTCTTAAGTTAGTTTATAAAATTTGAGATTAACATAAAAATATCTGCGTTTCTGTACATATTTTTCTTTCATTAATCGTTTTTTTACTTTCGCATTTTTTTTTAATTGATTAAAAAAAATAGAACGAAAAGAAAAACCTCAAAAGCTAATCAAGCCATTAACTAATTATTAAGCTTCTTAGTAGAACTGATTGCTGTTTAATTAATCTTGTCTAGAGCTTTCAAAGCTTAACATCTATAAAGGTAGTGACTTCATTTTATTATTAAACAAAAAAAAATAAATCAACAAAAATTTATTTTTTTTTTTTTTTTAAATTTATTGAAAATTTTAAAATAAAATATTTCAATTATCTTAATAAAATATAGAAATATTAAGAGTAAAATTTTAAAGCACTTTAAAATATACTTTTTGAATTTTTAATGTTTTCTTTCCTTTTTCCTTCCTATTCCTTTTTTTTTTTTATTCATTTTGAAAATAGAAGTGAAGTAACAAAGAAAATACAATACATCGAAAGTTTCCAACAAAGACTAAACATATATTCTACTAAGTGAGAGAGGTGTCCTTAAAAGCGTACGAATTCCAAAATTAAAAAGTTAGAATTTTAATATATGCACTTCAAATCAAAATCAAAATTACAGTGTAAGCTAAAAAAAACTGACAACAATGCTGTTTTAGCACAACCACTAGTACATACTGCCAAAACTAACTTACTCAAACATAAAGATGAAGAGAAGAGAAACAGACCGTCATGCTGTGTATTTGTAGCGTCTTTATCTTTAGAACTAAGCGATCAAACTCTTTTGGCAACAGTAACCAAACATTTTTCCTCATATGGAAAGATTAAACTTACCAAAGTTTTGAGGGATTCTTCAAAGAGACCATATGCTTTTGTACAATACTTTAACAAAGACGACGCTAAAAGGGCATTAAAAAACGCAGTTGGAACATTGCTGAACAATAGACCCATAAGAATTGAAATGGCAAAAGTAAACCGAACATTACTTATTCAAGAAATTTATCTTCTTGAGGAAAATAACCCTGATCTATCAGTATTCACATTTTTTTCTGGAATAGGAGAACTAGAGCAACTGACAAGACAAACCGATTACATTCAACTGCTGAATTCAAAGACCATCAGCAATCCAACAATACCAAAATTTGCAGAAAACAAAGACACCTTTGACTTTTTAGAAAATTTACAAAAAAGAAGCTGGATTGTCCAGTTTGCTTTCAGAGAAGATGCCATAAAGGCAGACGCTTTTTGTAAAAACAATACACGCTATAAAACTGAGTGGATCGCGAATATTGATACTGATGGCATTGAAAAATTAAACTTAGTGTCCAGATTCTCTAAATTTACCAAACACAATACTGACAGAGTGATGCACTATGAACAAAGTTTTAATGATCAATGCCTAAGGACAAGAGACAGCTCATCATATAATAACTATAATATTGAAAATTTTGATTTTGTTTCTTTTTCCAATAACGATAATTATTCACAGACTGTGGACATTCACTCTATTTTCATTGGACAATTAACGGTATATTGTACTGAGCAAGCTCTTTACCAAAAGTTTAAAAAACATGGCTATATCGAAAACATCAAACTTTTTAACAAAAACCCACAGAATTGTTATGCATTTATTACGTTTAAAAATAGCGAATCTGCGGCATCCGCAGTAGAAGCAGAAAATCACACAGCAATGGACTACAAATCAATTCATGTTAAATACAGAGAACTGAATCATCTCAATGCCAAAAACAAACGAAATGCAAACTATAAAAATGATTCCAAACCCAAATATTCTGCTGGAAACAAATTTGAATTTCAGAAACATGATAGTTCATCACTGTCTTCAAACACTGGCTGTTTTGTTGATAGGAATACGCACAGGTCATTTTTGAAAAACGAAAATACTGAACACAAAATTAGAAACATGCCTCCAAAGATTAATAGTGCTAAGAGGTTAGAGACATTAAACCACAATTATAATTACTTAACCAACTTGGAACATGAAAAGGATATAAATAGTTTTGAAGATAACTTTGATGGCTTGCTTTTTAAAGCCGCATCGATTGGGTATAGAAACCAAGCACCTTCCACAAGATACTCTGATGTAGATACATTTTATGATTTAAACATAACAGAAAATACGTTTTGATTACCCCTCTGCTACTCAAATTCGTTATTTTTATTACCAGAAACAGAGAACGAGTAAGAATTCTACCAAATATGAAGCAAAGGGTAACAATCACGATATTGGATCACATGTTTATGTTGCTTAAGATTTAAAAACTCATTGAAGGAAACCTTTCGCTGATTTTGACAGTAAATTTAACAAAGAATTGGTATAATGAGTTTTTTAAATTGTTCTTTAAGTAGATTTTTTACAATTCCAAACCATTAAATTTAAATACATGTAGCATATCCACATTTGTCTTTTATTAAAATATTTATATTAATTTTTGTTTCACGTTTCTTTTTATTTTGAATTTTTTTTTTTTTTTTTTTTTTCCACTTGGCACGAGACACTTTTGCTCAAAAGAGACATGTTTAAAAAAGTTTCACACTAAGAAGCAAACAATTATTGTTTAATTTTAAAATAGCAATACTGGTACAAGCTAGAATAATTAAACACAAACCGAATCACCAAGGTATCCTATAAAAAAATATAAAATATAAAATGGCTAAAGAATATAAATCAAAGGAATACTTATCAGACAGCGATTCTGACGCTGATCAGGACTTGCCAACTTCTGTTTTCGACAAGGACTTAAAAACATACAAAGTAACTAAACTGTCTAAAGTTCCTTCAACTTTCCAAAAACACATATTAAACAAGAAAAAATCTTCTAAAAACAAACAACAATTGGTGCTTTTCAAGGTTCCAAAGACCATAAACATAGACGAAATAGATATTTACCAAACAAAGAACAACGATATTAAATTTGTCACTAAAGAAGACGTTGCCTACGAACTAACAGAAGAAAAACTAATTAACACAGAGAATTTAAAACTATTGATAAACGGAGAAAATGCTGAAGGCAATCTAATACCTCAGAGTGATGATCTTTTGAACAATTTCACATACTACAATGTTGTCGAAAGTGTAGAAATACCAAAGATAGATTTTGATTCATGCAGAATTCCAAGGGAAAATGTTGTTCAACTTGCTGTTATGAAGCAAGAACATTTTGCTACTGGATATGATGCCAAAGATTACTCTGACGGTAAACCTATAGTTGCTAAAGAATTGCCTGCTAAGCTTGAAAAGAAAGAGAAAAAAGAGAAGAAAGAGAAGAAAGAAAAAAAAGAAAAGAAAGAGAAGAAAGAGAAGAAAGAAAAGACTGATAAAAAAAATAAAAAATAAAAAGTAAATAATTCAATATATGTATCTATTTGCTTTAAACTGCATATATCCTATGAGCGACGAATTTAATTCATTGCCACACAGTAGTTAATATAGCGCTTTCTAATGAAAAAGTAACTTTTCTTTTTTTTAAAAGCATATATTTTTCCTAGTTGAGCTAGACCTTTTTCATTCCCGTTTTAGGCTAAAAAGTTGTATTTGAAATTTTTTTTTTCAGTATAAAAACGCTGTTCTCTAAAGAATTGGTTTTTACAGAATCTTGTAGCCAAAATATATAGAAATAATTAAAAAACCGATATTAATATTCTATCTATGTACATTTTTTAAAATGTATTGGTGCATTTTTGGTTTACATTTTTTTTTCACTTGAAAACAAGATATCAATTTGCCTTTAATCGATAGTTTTAATATTAGAATAAACCCACAATTATTTTTAACGAAATATTGTCAAACTACTTAAAACCATTGCTATGAGGAAAGTACACTTAGTATATTCCCATGAACTGGCGATGACCTTTTGTTTGAAACATTTTAATGACACGCATCTATATCTTTATGAGCAATAGCAACTCAGGCGATATTTGCTGGCACTGCTAACACAATTCCCATACGACCCGTATTAAAATTATGACATTTTATCTTGGTGTTTTTATTTTTCACTATGGATTGTATTATCTCTCTTTCAGTATCATGTATTAATCCATGAGTTTCTTCCTCTCTTGTTTTTTCTGACACTCTCGTTCTGTTATAAGTCTTAAAAATCAAAAAAATATGTTCCTAGAAGTTCATGTGAATAGTTCAGAAGGTAAAACTGTGCTTTTGATCAATTTACCCATCCGAAGACTATTCGGTATCCATGTAACTTTTCTTCTAAGTTGAGAAAAGAACGGTGCAATGACACAGGTACAAAAGATGCAGCAAGATAAGCAATTCCTGTGCTCCTTTTCCCAATAATAATAAAAATTTCTGTTTTTATCATTTGTAAAATCTTGAAGAAAAGATCTTGTATACCGTTTAAAAATTCGTTTTCTTTTTCAAAAAGCACTGACTAACCCTCGTTTATTCAAGAAGATTGAATAGAACCGGATCAAGCGGCAGCCTTCCTTGCTTTTAAGATATGCTGCATTTGCATACACGGACTGAAAATTTGCAGCGCAATACAGCTTAACTAAAATCACATATAAAACTAAACATTGATCTGGTTTTTTTCTACCTGCATATGCATTAAGTCATATATAAAATGCAGAATATAAAAGAATCAGGTAAGTAACCATATGATTTTTGGTTCGTACTGCCATTGTTTTTGCACACTTATCTCCGAATGTGTATTCAACTTGATTATTGTAAAATAGTCAAAATAAACAATGTTAAGTTCTATTTTTGCATTTTGTTTAGCTGTGTACTTTTGTAATTTTTCAGCAAATCCCGTTATAGGTTTATTTGACACATATTTATGCTCAATTTCAAGTATTCATGCTGCAAATGTGTATTTTTCAGTGCAGAAAAGATTTTCTTGGTTAGACATGTGATTATTATTATTATTTTTTTTTTTTGGGTATTTTGTTTTATCCTTAGAAATCCGTGCTTAGTCAAGTTGTTTTTTTTATCTCTTGTGCATCGGAGTTAACATATCACAATGTTGCATAAACGTGGGGAAACCTTTTCTAGCTCCCTAGGGCAAAATAAAAGGTTATAAAAAACAGAGTTACTGTGGAAAATAATTAATTTAAAACATTGATAAATAGAAGCCAACAAAGACTAAAGCGGGCTATTTTTTTTGGATTACCCAATTTTTTAGTTTATACTGTTATTTTAAGTATTTTTGTGAAAAATTTCTTGAAATTGGTTTAAGTATCTTACTGATAAGCAATTTTCATTGATAGGACACGTAATTTTACTTCTTAAAAAACAGTTATCTGGTGGAGCTCATATCGCATATAATTGATAGGTTTATTTGATTTGGCATACTGAACAAAGCTTTTTGATCAGGCTTTTGCAGTCAGTTTGAGCACTAAACAGGATTGACAACATATATTGTTTTTGTTAAAACAACGGTATAATTACTTTACCATTCAGCAACAGGTGCTAAATTTCACATAAAACATTTAACACCACTTTTTAATCTAAATTCAGAGGATACTTTTACATTAAAAAAAACGCTGGTCATATTTTTTAGATGGATAAGAGTAACGTTAAAAAAGAGCAAAACGATAAACAGCTCGATGTTCCCAACTTATTAACTCCCAAGCACAAGCTTGATTTGGGGATTTCTGATGACAACATCTACAATACTTTTTTACAGTCTTGGTATAATGGAACTGACACTTCTATTGCCACAGATGATAGTAAAGTGAAGACCATCTTAGAAAGCTTTATTACTCCTACTAAATTGCTCCAGTACAACGACCATGTTTTGAATAGTCCAAGAACTGATAAGAGTACAGAGGACAATGCCGCATCATTATTTAAAACAAGTAATGAAAACAACGAGGATTTCATTACATCACAAAAGATGTCATCTGAGCGAGCAGGTTTAAACGAAGCGAAGCATATCTTTCTAAGGCAAGAGTCTCCCTTATTGAAACAAGATAAAAACTTTTTGGGGCCAGATGACAAATCTTTTGATGGAAATAGGCTAAATAAATTCACCTTCAACAGTTTCAAAGGCTCATCTAGAAGTAACTCAGTATCAAAGTTTTCTATAAATTCTGGCTATTACAGTGTAGGCACTTCACCGCGAATTGTGAAATCATTTTCAACAGAGAGCATTCCAGGCTCTAACCCACCAAGCAAAGGCATGGTTTCCAACGATTTGTTATTTGAAACCCATTTTCAAGACACCATAAATACTAAGCCAAGAAGAAGGTTTTCATCTATGTCATACCCTGTTTCTTCCAATTTAATTGAATCGACTTTTGACAGCAACAATATGGCTCCAAAAAACAAGAATTCTATCCACAAGCAATTTAAAAAATTTAACTGGCGCGAAGTTCCTTCTAATACTAGGCAAAGAAGCAGTTTGGCAACCAATAATGAGAGGACAAACAGTGCAAATTCTATTTCAACTATTCTAACAACTCCTCTTATCACTTCAGACCATCTGCAAAACTGTCGAGCTGATTCAAGAGAACTAAGTGATAGCCACAGTAACGGGAATGCTATAGATGATGATTTACCTATTTTTAGTGGGGAAGGTTACAGTGATAACATAATATCTGCTGATACTTTAAATAAACGGTCCTGGAACCCTAGGTCAAGTTTTTCCTCTGTTGATATTTTGAAGCAAAATAGTTTTGATGATGGTATCTTAACGAATCCTGGAACAAATGCACTTGAAATAGGAAGGCAAAATGGGATAACTAATATCAATAGTTCAAATAGTTTTTCAAAAAAAACTAATGCAGCTGATTTAACAAAAAGGGGGGATGATTCTTCATATACCAACTACAAAGATGACAATGGATATAACGACAATGTACAACATTCACCTTTTAAAAGCACATTTAGCATACCACCTCCCTTACTTTTGAAGGCAAAGCCTACCAGTATTTCCTTTTCTAGAAAGAAAGAAGCATCTTTTAATGAACTTGGTCCCATTATTAAAAAACCTAGATATGACATTCAGTTGGTTATACCATATACAAATGATAACTTTGATCAGTCTGTTGGACTGTGTAACGTTATCGAAAATGCCAAAAAGTATTCCAGCTCGCATAATATAAATTGGAAATTGACCTTAACATACGTAAAGGTAACGCAGGAGGAATTTCTAATAAAGGATATTTGCAAAACTTTAAATATGAAAAGAAAAGATGCTATTTCTTTAATTGAAAGTTGTGAAGTGTCTTCTCCACATTCAAAGAAAAAAAGATTTGAAGACAGATTTTTGTTTTTGCAAAATTTAACAATTGATCCAGCAACTACTTCAAAAGTCAAACTCCTGCAACTGGATAGAAGTAACTTTATCAACAATGAAAAAAGCAGCAGTATTAGTACTATTGGTTCTGAGCGAACTTTGGATATTCATTTCCAGCAAGATAGAAATAATTCTACATTATCAACTACAACAGCTGTTAGTAACGTTAAAGATACTGAGCTAGATAAAGGTGATGGGACTAGAGAAATAATTAAGGAGCTGACAATACCATACTTGCCTTTCTGTGAAGGAAGATCGTATGCTCCAAAGTCACTCATTTTATTTCTGTTTAATTATAACCACTTCAATGAAAATAATTCTTTAAAAGATTATTTGAATACAATGCAAAAATTGTTTACAGAAAAAGAGGATGTTTTTTTGAATTTGTGGAAACATGCTTTACTTGAGATTGATAACGATAGCGGTATTTTTAATGAGTACAATATCAAACATTTTTCATCCGGACCAATAATTGGAAAATTTACGTTCTATAAACCCAGTCACGATCTTCGAATCGTTATTGATGAGTATTTCACTACTTACACCAAAGAAAAATTTGATGAACTTTGTTTAAACGATTGTTTCAATGATGACTTAAATTACCCTAAGCTTAACAATCGGAGATCATCATTTTTAGAGACACATGGTATTTTACAAAATATTTTCAAAGGTGAAATACATGATTTAATAGTATAGAATATCTTGATTAAAACCTCAATAAATATGTATGTTTTTTCTATTATTAACTTAGACATGTTGAGTGATATAGCAGGGTATGAAAAAAAAAATAGTGTCAGGAAATTTAAATTAAAGTTGTACGTATTTATATAAAGGAAATTGTTGATATAAAGTCTGAACAAATCTAATTGCTGTTAATGCTTTGAAAGACAATCTGTTTTAAATTTTTTTGGAAACAACTAATTCAAGACTTGTCCAATGGCTATTTTTTATAACAACTTTCAACAGGCCGATATTCTTACACAGCAGAATGTCTTTAAAACGTTCTGGTTTTAAGTACTTGTAAGTGATTTGTTTAGTTAAGCTGCTACATCCAAAAAAAGTTTTTAAGAAACAGCTCTTCTATTTAACAAGCTGTTTTGCAAAATAGATAAAAGTCAAGTCTTTAAACTTATAGAGTTTCCACCTTAGTTACAATCCCATTGAAAGCAGTCCTTACAAATTTAGTTCGACTTTGAAAACTAATGTTAGTTTTTATGGGATTATTTACTGTGCATGCAATTTATACCACTTGCACCTCTAGTGTTCATTGTAAAATCAATTGCTTAACCAGTGACTTGTTTTTAATTTAGGAAAATATCATATCACTTTTTTTGCTCACTAAAATACTCATACACAAGCTTCTGTAAGTATAAATAGAATCTTATACGTGCTCAATAATAAATACTGTCCAAGACCGTCATTCAAAGTCAACGGGTAAAGCAACTAGATGATATTATATACAGCTGGTTTTGTTAAATTCGTTATTAACTATGATAAGACTAAAATGAAGCATAATAAATATTTTTGCTGAAGGTCCTCATTGAAAAATCTAGTATTTTATTTCCACGATATGAACTGATTGGTAGCTGCATAAATACGTCACTAAAGAAAAACGTGTGCCAAGAGTTAGTTTCAGTTTTAATATTCTGTTTTGAACAAGAAAAGATTGCAAAAAAAGATGTTGTTACATACGAATTATGACATTATTTCAGACAATATTTGTTTAGAAAAGGAGCGGAACTTTTACATTTACTCTGAAACATGGGGCTTAAACATCATAGTTTCTCTGCTGGTCTTATAAATAATGATGCACACAACAAAATGACAAAGTCACGTGATCAAAGCAGAAGGTAGTAGTTACTTGCAAAATCATTCACATATATCCCCAGCTGTGAGCTCAAAACTAATCTCAAGAACGGAAAAACATGGTAGAAAACATGAATGATCATAGCGTACTCTCTACCTAATAGACATTAACATCTGTCTTATGTGTGGCTTGTAACCAATAATTTATAGATAAAAAATCTCCACGCTGGTGAGATATGTTGCCTTAAATCCAAGAGTCAGTTGTCATTTGTGCACTGAAAATTCACCTTATAGGTTGGTTGCACCTATTAAAATCACTCAATGACCACATTCTTGCCCTAACAAAGCCTGACAAGGCAGTGCTAATGTTTCTGTGGGTATCCAACTTACAAGCAGTCAATCAATCATGTCGGATATAATGATCACGTTTCGAACCGCTTGATTGTATCTGATGGTACCTTGTAACTTACAGCAGTATTTAGCTTACTTCTCAAGTATAAACTCTGGGGTTGTTAAATCTAGAATGGTTTCATATATACTACTATTTATTAACACACATTACTTTGTTGTAATGCCAAGCCAATTAATCCTCTTATTAAGCAATCAAATTAGGAGGAGGAAAGTGGGGAAGCACTTTAAATACCAGAACCGCCCAAAGAACGTTCTGGAACCATTACGTAAGTTTATTATGTGAGCTTACGTAATTAAGTACTAAACTATGTAAGTGATATCTAGAAACTGTGGTGTTACCACACTTCTCTTTACACACTTTATCGCAAATATCGGTCTCGTGTATATTCAAAGAATTACACGTGACATGCTTACTCACGTGCTCCGCCAAGTTGGGTCGTGAAATCAGACATCTCCCCCCATTATGACATAGTAAATTAGTGTGTTTTCTGTTATAATGTAAAAAAAAACAAAAAAACAACAACTAAAACTTCTTACATCAAAAGAATGGAAGTATAGTAAAACCGAAAAAAAAATATTCAATTCATCTACCGTGATTGCCAGTGGATAAAATGATTACCCTCAAGTTGACGCCAAGACTCTACAGCTGTTCTTTTAAAGGGCTTAGTGTAGATATCAGCGGGGTTGGTAGTACCTGAAACAAAACCAGCCTGAATTTGTTCTTCAATAATAGCATCTCTCAAATCATATGGTTTAGAGTTATTAATAGTAATATCAGTCTCACTATTATGATGCATTAATCTGAGCAAAGGCAAGTTATCACAATACAGAAAAATGTTAACTTTAACACCAATATCTAAAAGAATATTTTTAATTCTGTTTGCCATCAAAAAAGTATCATGTGCAGCCTCTAGTTCAACAGAAGTAGTAGAGTTGCGGTGGCTTTTGTTTCTACCAGTCGCTGCTTTAAACAGTATTGGAGAATAATCCAAAGTAATTGAAGTCCCTTTATAGTATTTACCGAATTGATTATAAGAAGCATCACTATAGCAAATCAAGTTTACATAATCAGTAGCCACCTCTGGTTTAAAAAAACGCAAAGAGCACTTGAAATGTCTCAACTGTCTGATCACACACAAAATCAGATAAGTAACGGTTTTGTGTTCAAAATTGTTGTAGCGGCTCAAGACATTGATAGTGAAAGCAAGAGAAGGAAAAGAGCGATGAATGAAGTATGATAAACCTCCAATCCAAGAGCGATTTTTCTTCCCATCAAAGGGTAAATTTTTCCACCTTTCTGGAATGCCAAAGACATCAGAAATAGAGCCAATAAACTCTGCCAAGTCCTTGTGAGGAGGCATAGCAAATTTCTTCAAAACATTATCATAGTCGGTAGGAACAGAATTCAAAAAATCTTCAAATTGAGGATTTTCAGTTAAGAAATTTGCCAAGAATTTATCAGTATGGGTAGCAGTGGAAACTTCAAAAACAGGTTTACCTGGTAAAGGTAAATCAGGTACTGTGAAAGCGACGCTAATATCTTTGAAAGTAGAATCATGCGCAGCGGGAAGCAACTTATAGGTACCATAACCTGAGGTTTTGGGAGGAGGGGCATCTGGTGGGCTCAACTCCTCTTGGGTTGTATTTTGCCAAGGGTCTGAAGTACTGTCGGGAGTCTCAGGGAGACTGGTGAGCAACTTGACAGCAGAAGTAGCCTGCTCTGCAGCAGACCAATGAGGCAAAACTTGTGGTGAGTCAGTAGTATGAAACTCTGTTTTATGGAAATCAAGACCAAGATATGAAGAAGTAGACCGTTTGAAGCTAAATTGACCAGATAATTGTTCAAAAAATTCATTTATAGCTTCAGGTTTGCCTGCAATAGCACCATCATCAACGTGAATCGAGATGAGAAGATCAGTACCCTTGTGGAAGAGACACTGTTCAGCGGCATTCTTCCTAAAACCTAGCTTTTCTGTCAACTGTTTAGAAAAGTGATCGTAGAATGCTCTAGGAGATTCCTGCAAACCATAAGCGGACTTCACCAGTTCCAAATAATCTGTTTTAAAAACATCTGTAAAGAGATCAGGTGTTCTAATGAAGTACTTATCAGGGGGCATGTCAGCATATAAAAATGCATTATCGATGTCAAAAAATTGAACATCAAGTCCCTGGCGAGCTGCTAAAGCGAAAAGAATATTGATACCACTGGATGAAATGACAGGAGCCGAGTTCATCAACTTTTTCACATGGACAGTTTTTGGATTAAAGCATACCATTCTTGACTTCAATGTGGTAGGTTTAATAGTATGAACCCAAAGAGGACGCAAAAGAGTTGCATGTTTAGGAAGCCTAGCTGCTTCTTTGAAAACTTGCATATCCAAATACTTATTCTTCTCTTTTTGAATAGGTTCACGCCATGGTCCCTTAATTCTATTATCTATAAGCTTTGGTGGCTTAGGAGTATCATAGAAGTCGTGTGAAGCGTGTTGAACAATATCAATAGAACCAGCAGAGTCATTTGTGTCATAGTCAATGGCAAACCGAGAATCAGGTGATTCAGTGTTGAGAGTGTGAATAATACTCATTAATTGGCCAAATGTAACAGTAGCATCTTTAGTTTCCAGTAGTTCTTCGTGACCATCAATAAATTCCATGTTATGAAGTGACAACAAATCAGTGTACCAGTCCACAGAGTGGACTAACAGACTAATCCTAGGATTTGTGGCAGAGTGATTTGCAGTTACTGTATCCACAGCAAAGCTGATACCAGGAGTAACAATGGAATTCAGTCCAAGAGGTTGTTCATCAGAAGATTCTTGTGGTTTCGAGAAAATTGAGTAATCAGGACTAGAGTATGGCTTGTCAATCAGAATGCGTCGACGTTTCTTAGAGGTAGTGTCAACTGGCTCATAGATTTCATCTGCATCTATGGTTTCTTCATTCACATCAGGAAATTCAGGCATTTTAATGCCAATTTCATCGAAATAAGAAATGTCTGGTGTGATTGAAACAGATTGGTTAGTTCTCACATCAATGAAGGATGAACTCCAATCATTTGGCATCTCCCCCCATACTGCAGCGTTACGCTTCCACGTGGAAGGATTTATAAACGCTTTGGCAGTGTACACCTTATAAGTTCTGGTAATGTGATACCAGGAGATGCCTACAGAAACAAAAGAATGGGGAGCTGCCTCGGATTGAACCAATAACAACGCAGTAGAAGTTTGAGGGTCAAAAAATGCAAATGCACCAATGCAAATTTGCTTTTTGTCTGATTTAACTCTAGTAAAAACAACATCTTCCAGAAATACAGGCAAGTTTGGAGGCAAAGACTTCTTAGTTTTATGATACAGATTGTATGGACAATCAGTGGCGTCTTTACGAGTAGTAAAATTCATCAGTAAAGAAGCATGTGTAACAGCACAATCATAAAACATTATCGCAAGTGGTTTTGGCAAATGAGCTGAAACTAATAACCTCTGGGTCTTGTGTAGACCCACGAAACGCTCGGCAAGGCCATTTCGTTCCTTATCATCTGTTGGAGCATAAGAAATCATACCAGCTTGAATCAAATCTTTGTTTATGGCCGTCAATTCAGTACCTTTATCACAACGTAGTTCCAGTGCTTTATGCCCGTGATAAATGTTATAAGTCTCTAAGACTTTGTTGATAAAAGCACTACATTCACTTGCCATTCTGCTAGCACATGTTTTGGTATGAATGTATTGGGAAAACTCGTCAACCAATACCACCACATATTTCTTTTCATAACCTGGAATACCTGAAAACAGTTTGTCAGAGTAGTAAGTGTCAGCACATAACCTTGAATGAGGTTTGGGACTGTGAGATGGATGCGGCGATTTGTTGATAGGCCTTCTTCTATGTTTGAAAATCAAGCACTGTGGACAGTCCTGAATAATAGAAGACTGAGAACGAGTAATTAGCTGTTGACGTAACATTTGAGTAGCACTTAAATGTCCCAAAGAGACATGTAATTTCAAAACATTTTGGTCAGCTTCTGAAAGAGCAAAAAAATTATTTGGTAGCTCTTCTGTTGGAAACTTAACCTCAGCTAAAAGCTTAGGTAACATCTCTGGAAAATCAGAAGTTTCCTCCTCAGCAAATACTTTAAGAGCATCTGGAGTTAATCTGTAAGTCAGATCCTCAGCAATCTCTCCAATTTTCCATAGGTCTGTTTCTGGCCATAAAGGTTCTCCATCATCTGGAAAAGCGTAAGCAGCATCTTTGGTAAACAGAATTTTGAAATCATGGTCTGCCAAAACCTTTATGGAAATTAGAGGTGTATGAAGATTTTCCACTGAAACTGCAGGAAACTCAAAATCACCAATCTGTAAAAAGCCTCTATGTTTTGAAATGGATACAGAACCATCTGCTAAAGCAAACGTTGTGTAGTCAGGCGTTTTCATGCTCAACTGGTAGTCTGGCGGAACTGTGATAGCGGATGCACCGGAATCAAGAATAGCTCCACCTTCCAAAGTCAAATTCTTAAAGTGTGCCAATTTTGGAATGTTTCTTAGATCAGTTTGATTTTGCTGTTTCTTGTTTTGGTGGCTGTTTCTTGCGTTGCTTTGCTTTCTGTGAGGAATTGCTAAGAGATTTAGATTTACATTTCTTAACATGATCATAGAAATGTTCATAGTCTACCATAGTGTTTCGAGTATCAGTAGGTCCATTGCCGAAATCCTTTGCTAAATCAAAGGTTTTCCATGCTTGCAAATCCTCTTCAGCTGGAATACATTTGATCGAAGAAGAATGGTAAATCTTACAGTGAGAGCAGCGTGGAGAGTTCTGGGTCATTTTGTTTAAATGAGAAGCCAATGGATTTTCTGGGAAGTAAACAGGTGTGTTTAGATCAAAGTTGGAAAAGTTATCAACTAATGTTTGTCTCATTAAGGTGACATCAGCTGAAGGAGAGAAGACATCGTCTTTCATAACTTCTTTAATGACTTGTTTTAATTTGTCAAGAGGTAACAAATCATGGCTCTTGAGTAAAACAGCATTAAACTTTTTGAAAATGTTGATCGATTCACGTCTAAATTTCGGATCTCTGCAGAAATCCTTGATTAACCAAGTAAGTTGATGGATGGACAAACAGTCTCTTTGTTGGTAGATCAGATTCAAATCCTTACACATTCTGTTGTACTCTTGTACAATCTTTTTTAAGGTAGAATCGTGATTTCTAATACCATCAGCAGCTAATTTAGCTTTCAAAAGTTTAATTTCTGCAGCAAACTTGTTTTCAGAGTCCATGTTTTTGTAAACTCCTTTAACCAACTTAATAGTATCCGAAGGCTTGAATCTGCTAAAGCAAATCGCGTTCAGATGAACCCCTAAATTGTCAATTGAGTCACTGAAATGAAATTTCTTGTCCCTTTTTGCGTCACAAAAGTGAATATTAAACGCTGGATGAAATTCCACGTAATCAAATGCAGACAAAGAGTTAAACATATCAGTAATAGATCCACATTTGTTCAACGATTCATTATGACCCCATCCCAATTCGCTCTTGAAAAATTTCAAAAATAACTCTTCTACATCAATCATCAAAGTGAAAAATTGTGAAACGTGAACTGGACGATCTAATTCGTTCATACAATTCATGACCGTGGCAACATGGTCTTCGTTCTCTGGATTTATACCACCAAATGCAGCAATAATTAAAAGACGCAAAAAGGTTGGAACTAGGAAGACTCTATCATTGATGAATGGTGTGCTCAAGATAGTATCCAAAACAGTACTCAAAGCTTCCCTTGGAGGGAATCTGTGGAAGGAAGTGATTTCCTTGGTTAGTTTGGAATATTCCAAACAGTTGTGCGATTCGATGAGAGTCAGTTCATTCTTGACTCTTTTCATAAAACGTTCGTAATCGAAAGGCACATTGAGATCGTCTTCAGTACATCTCATGTTAGGGCTCGGACCAATACAAAAGTCTAATTGCAGATCTGCTGCTTCTGGATCGATGTGATCAGATTTGACAATGTATGCCTTACAACTGGCGCTGGTATACAACGCAGTGCTGTAGTCTTCCATGGAGAATAATGGGTCGAGTTGTCCTTTGGTGCGAGGGTTGGATCCTTCCCTCTTTGGCAATTTAGTATCATGGTTTTCTTCTACTTCCATGTCATCGTCATCTTGACTGTGTTGCCCTTGTTTTAATTGTCTCATCAGCAAAGCTTTAATCTCTGCTAATTCAGACTGCATTTGATCGACCTTGGTTTTATAATCAGGTCCCAAGTCTTCACCAACGGATGTGTTAGGTGGTTGCTCAGAAGACATTGTAACAAATTCGTAATAAAATTAATTAAGCGCTCTATTAAAATCCTTGAAGACAGAATTTGTTATCGTTTAATGCGTATGAGTTTGATATATCTATTTTAATGAAAAAGTATAGCTTAAGGTAATTTTGACTCTTAATCTGTCGGATATAATGATCACGTTTCGAACCGCTTGATTGTATCTGATGGTACCTTGTAACTTACAGCAGTATTTAGCTTACTTCTCAAGTATAAACTCTGGGGTTGTTAAATCTAGAATGGTTTCATATATACTACTATTTATTAACACACATTACTTTGTTGTAATGCCAAGCCAATTAATCCTCTTATTAAGCAATCAAATTAGGAGGAGGAAAGTGGGGAAGCACTTTAAATACCAGAACCGCCCAAAGAACGTTCTGGAACCATTACGTAAGTTTATTATGTGAGCTTACGTAATTAAGTACTAAACTATGTAAGTGATATCTAGAAACTGTGGTGTTACCACACTTCTCTTTACACACTTTATCGCAAATATCGGTCTCGTGTATATTCAAAGAATTACACGTGACATGCTTACTCACGTGCTCCGCCAAGTTGGGTCGTGAAATCAGACAAATCAATTGAGCACGTGATTACTTATCACGCACGTGCTCCGATTTAATATTTGCCATTTTTCAAGCAGATGATATTTTATTTGCTTCACGGGACCAATGAGCTGACTCCCCTAAAAGCTTCCATGCTTTTTCTGGAATTGTAACTGTGCTATACAACTATAAATAATCTCGATAAGGGGACTTTTTCAGAGTTTTCAAAAGGGGTCAACGTTTTGTTGAAAAATCAAATTACTACTCAAATATGTTATTTAAACAAAAATAATATACTAAAAAAGATTTCATTAAATTGAATTAGCACGAGAATCATAAATCTTGTCAAAATAACCTACCATAAATAAACCAATCTTATTGAGAACCAATACAGATAACAATTTGCCACCCCGAATTTACACTTTGCATGTAATATACCAATGGACAGTAGAAGCATAACTCCGATAGTGGAAGAAGTATACGACGATTCAGTTCATGACAGAAGTAACAACATATGCCACTTAGATTCGCTAGTGCTGGAACATACGTCGTTGACTGAACCTAAAATATACCAGTATATGACTGAACATCCAGATGTTGTGCTTGTTGTGATGAACGAGGACACACAAAACCTTCCAAATATGAACCCCCACAACCAGGGAAGAAGCGCTTATTCATACAGCAGTCAAACTACAACAAGCGGAGGACACTCGTCCACAAGTTACAGCTATTCGTCAACAACTAATGGCTCACATACCTATTTTTCCTCTTCTACAACCAGTACTTCAGGATTAGAAGACGGCGGACATGAGACAAGAACATTCGTTGACTCTAGCGGTGGTAGAGGGGTGACTGAAACATACTTCAATGCCGGCCACGGCACCTACAAAATTGAATTTCCCGAAGAGGAAGAAGAAAACAGCAGCAGGTACTCGTTTTTGAGCATGAAAGATGGGGTGGAGGTGGTGGATTTGGACGATATAATTGATTTGACGAGTGAAAGCGAGGAGTTCCTTGATGAGGACCTTGACGACGATGTGATTATGATTGACTGAGGCATCACACATCATAGAGTTCCGCTAGGGCGGACTGATTCTGAACCTTTAGTTTTTTCATTTCTTTTTACCGACACATTTTAGAAAAACATTTGCTCGCTGGTGGCACCACAACACAGAGATATATAGTATGTTTAACAGGGATGTATGCCTATTTGATGGTTGGAAGGAGATAAGAATGAACAAAATGCAAAGTCACGTGATTATCGATGCTGAAATTTGTTATGGCTGCAAATGGAACTCCTTCGGCAGAGATCCACAGCAGAAAAGGTGCATCGTGAGAACCAAAAGCAGCAATGGGTTTTTTTTTTTGGCTGAAGAAGAGCAACAAGCGGTTTCACTATACTGATGCGGTACCCTTCATGCAATTTGGGGTCTTATGGTAGCGTGAGTCATTATGTCAGCATATGGTAGCGCTTTTTTTGTCCCGCGCGTTCTCCGACGGCAAGACTCACTTGAAAATTTTTCAGATGAAAAGAGTTCACAATCGAAATCCTATCAATCTCATTTCCTTCTCACAAAAACTCAAAAACGCAGTAACAAACCGTGAGTTTAGGAGATTTATTTTCAGGTGTACTCTTTGCAACAGCTAGTTCTGATTTACGCGCACGCACACTTCTATACGAGTAGAGCATAATCCCAGCGACATTCAGCACTGAAAAATAGGTTCAAATCAACTTAATATTTCCGTGATACAACAATAACATGTCTTCAACAGATCATTCAAGAGAACCATGCCCGCTAGTCATCCTCAATGATTTAGGTGGTGCGTTTGTGATGGGTGGATTAGGTGGTGTCATCTGGCACGGTATAAAGGGTTTCAGAAACTCTCCTTCTGGCGAAAGATTGGCTGGAGCAAAACTATCTATAAAAACCAGAGCCCCTGTGAGTGGAGGTAATTTTGGTATGTGGGGTGGTTTGTTTTCTGGTTTTGATTGCGCAGTGAAGGGAGTGAGAAAGAGAGAGGACATTTGGAACGGTATTATTGCCGGATTCTTCACAGGTGGAACCTTGGCCATCAGAGGAGGATGGAGATCCATAAGAAACGGTGCCATAACATGTGGTATATTGATAGGATGCATTGAAGGTGTCGGTCTTTTGATTCAAAGAGCAAATACCCAGGTTCCTGTTGCCCCAGCTATTCCAGGCGAGCAGCCGCTTGCAGCTTGAGGAGGCTATTATATAAAAACACCCTGTTTTATGTCTATATATTATGGAGCACTTCCATATAAGCAATGATAATCATGTACAGTTCGAGAGCAGCAGGAGAAAGAAAAGAGAGAGAAAGAAAAGAGGAAGAGAAAGAGGAAGAGAAAGAGAAAGAGAAAGAAAAAGAGTGGGTTAAATAGTTGTTGAAAGGAAAGTAATTATTAAAAGAAACTAGTTGTTGAAAAGAAAGTAATTGTTACAAAAACTGTGACTGTATAAATTAATTATTGAAAAGACTTTGCTTGTGCAAAATAGTTGTTAAAAAGAAAGTAATTATTGAAAAGTAACTGTTAAAAAGACTTTGACTGGGTAAACCAGTTGTTAGAAAGAAAGTAATAGTTACAAAAACTTTGGTTGTATAAATTATTGAAAAGACTCTGGTTGTGCAAACGAATTGTTAAAAAGAAAGTAATTGCTGAAAAGTGACTGTTAAAACCGTGGTTGGTAAATTAAGTATTAAAATGAGAGTAATATTGTTTCATGCAGGAAAGATGCACAGAGAACATCTATAATTGCAGGTTTTCCATCTTTTTGCAGTCCTCCTGGGTCTGGCTCTTGGGTGGCGACTCTTTCTTCCTTTCCTTTGAGGAGGATGGAGGAGTCAAATCACCAAATATGCTGTCGCATTCCGCTGCTAGGAACTCATTAAAACCAGTATCCTGATCAAAATTGTGCTGTTTGATCCATTTCCCGGTTATGAATGGGTCCCTGAGAGCGCCAGATGGCGTGTATCGTTTGAAGGGGTCAATTTGGAGGCATTTTTTCAGAAAATTGTAGAAAATCCATCGTTTCTTCAGCACTTCTACTCTCTTGGCGTCAGATAAGTGGTTCAATTTGTGGAACCTGTGGAGAAGGATGAGTTTACAAAAGTTGTCGCTGTTTTTGAAATACTTCTTTCCAGCTTTCTCAACTTCTCTCGGATACCCCAGGTGATGGATTATAATTTCATTATTGGTTTTCTTCCACTCAGTGAGATCTATGTTGTATTCCTCCAGAGTCTTCAGTCTTGAGTAGCGCATCTCCTGTGGATTGTAGTGGAAGAAGACTGTGGAAAACTTGGATCTGTCCAGCATCCATTTTGGTGGAATGATATCATCACACACCTTTGACTCTATAATTCTAGACATCAAGTCGTACTCACTTTGCCCTGGAAACAGTGGAATTCCCAAGTACAATTCCGCGATAACACATCCAATAGACCACATATCAATGCCTGCATTATATGGCAATCCTAACACCACTTCAGGGGCTCTGTAGAATCTTGATTGAATGTAGGTGTACACTGTTTGGTTTTCAAAACACGAAGCACCAAAATCAATGATCTTCAGCGAGTTTCCTGGAGAATTGCTGTTTTTGAGAAGTATGTTTTCAGGTTTTAGATCACAGTGAAGAACATTAGCAAGCTTCAAACTTTCCAGAGAATTGAGCAGCTGCTTCCCAAAAGTTGTGATCAAATCCCAGTGCAAACCATGAAACTTGTTGCTCTGAAGAATCTCAAGAATAGAGGGCCCGAGAAGCTCGAAAACAATGCACAGGTGACCCTTGTACACGAACTCTTCAAGGAACTTGATGAAATGGTCGTTTTCGGTCACCTGACCAGCACCAAGCCCTGACATCTGATGTTTTTGGAGTCTCTGCAGAACTTTGCACTCCATGAAACTTGGAACCATGCATTCTTCTGAGGCTTTGATCATCTTGATTGCAACTGTTGATCCGTCAGTCAGATTCTCACATTTGATAACCTGTCCAAAGGTTCCCTTGCCGAGAACATCCAGCACCTTAAATCCGTTTCTTGACGTCATGGAAGGCGTGCATTTGTATCGCGTCAGATTCTCAGAACTTGGGCTGTAAACTCCGATGATGTCGCCCACGTGGATGATGTGCTCTCCTGCGTCGTTGTCACAGTTGTACGGGTTCACATCTATGTTTGGAACGTTTGGTTTGGTGAGGAGTCTTCTGGGATTGGAGGTCTGGGTCTCGTACCTGAAACTGGGGCTGTTCTGCTTGAAAGTGGATGTGACAGAGGCCGTTTTTGACACCAGCGGGTCAAAATTTGAAGCCAATGGGTCAAAATTTGGCACTGAGGAACCAAAATTAGGCCCAGATGAATCCAAATTTGGCGCCAATGAATCAGAATTTGATAGAAAATAGATGTGTTTAAAGGGGCTAATAATTATTGGTTGGTTCTAACTCACCTATTTTCTACGTAGTGG